>JAUCMT010000051.1:8665130-8680329 GCA_032357475.1 Enteromius thamalakanensis
ATTATTAATTTAGCTACAGCCAATGGGAGTGCATGAGGGTGGGGCGACACATGCAGCCCCGCCCCAGATGCAGCCCCACCTCGATCTGCAGGCTGCAGACAGAGGCTTCTCGTCAGTTCGGATACAGTGCTCATTCACTACATGCACGGCTAAACAGATGAGTTTTGAGTCTTGATTTAAATGTGGCTAATGTTTTAGCACATCTGATCTCTTCTGGAAGCTTTGATTCTGGAAGCTTTACTTAAAAAAGATAAACAAACAATCCTGTACACACACACGTGTGTGTGTTTGTGTATACACATTGCATTTATATTATAATTATTATAAAGATCATTAGAATGTTAATTTAAGATTTCCAGTATGTAATTAGTTCACTTTAAATGTATTATGCATTTATCAGCATTATATCAGCCACACTTGGCTGAAGTTATCGTTGACTGTAAAACACATCCATTTCAGTAGCTGTTAAAGTGACATTAACTTCTTAATGCACACAAAGTGAAGAATATCTCAGCTTGCTTCCATTAAAAAGCCATTCTAATAAAAAAATGCATTATGTATTATATAAGGCTTCACTTACAGTGATAAAGCTGCACAATAACATTCACATAATATATGTGTATGTAATACACATAAGACAATCATAAAAGTTAATAACGTGACAAAAAAAATATCTTTGTATTATTTGTAAAATGCTAAATCATGAGCTTGCATGAGTTGCTTGGTCAGATACTTTCAATCTATTCTTCGTCCAATCACAAGTTTGTTTGTAAAGGCATGATTTACATTTCCAGGCCTCCTCTATGTCCACCCCTCTGGGTTCCCTCTGACCTTTCCAATAGGCCAGATGACCATGAAGCTCTGCCTGCAGTTGGGCTTCATCGAAAGGAGCGACTCTGGTGCCAATGGGTCCATTAGAGCCTTGATGATAGTATTCGATCTGAAGCAGGTCAATGCATGGAAGATCAGAACAAGACACAGTTATTAGTAGAGCATCAACCACCTCCTCAAAGGTAGTAACCAAGAACCCAATGTTTTTAGCATGGGTCTGGACTCCTCCTCCAAGCACTTGACCTGAACGCAGTTTAAGGTGAGCTAAAACATGGTCTTTCTTCACTTCTCCTCTCACCAGTCCATCAAATAGTAATTTATACAAGCCAACCTGAAGAACAGACGGATAGTTTAAAGAACAGATAGAATCATCCAATATATACTGTATGAGTTAATGATGCATTAAGATGTGCATAATACAGAAAAGGGGAAATCTGTGCATGTGCAGAGTTCTCAGAAAATTAAACGTTTATTTCATATGATTCTCAGTAACTTTTTATGCCCATTTCCAACATGTTCCTCATGATGACAAGTATTTTTCCTATTATGATCAATTAATAATTCATTAATATCATTAGGTTTAGCTGGTTTTAGTCATACCACTAGACGTAGCTGGTTGCACCACATGACTCATTGCTCAAATTTTAATATGCTGTCGAGTTAAAATAGTGAAAAAAATAAATAAAACAAAATTATAAATCTGAAAGATGTAAATATTGAGGATTTTTACTATAATATCAGGGCTTTTATATCAACCTAACATTACTGACTGTATGCCCCTAAAAATAAAATTAAATCAAAGTTTTATACTGTATACAACATTTGTTATTTTCAGGAGCCCATCGTATTACAAATTTTTATTATTTAATAAAAAAGGACATAAAACGAGCCCACACTACTGTATATGGCCAAATGTATGTGGAATGAGGTTCAGTGAGAACAAGGCAGCTGTTTTACAATATAAGTGAGGACAAAGGCCATACCTGCAATAAATAACTCACCTGTAAGCAGTTGACTTTATCTTGTGCAGAACTGGGCAAAGAGTTCTGTCTGCGTGTCTTGAGCTCATTTAGGACCAGCTCCCCCTTCTGGTTATACATGAGTTCATCAACGACCCCCATGATAAAAACACCTTCCATCACACCAAACACAGGAAACTCTCGCACACGTTCTCCTGAAACAAGATGTTTGAAAACTAAATGTTTAAAACTGATCTGAGTACCAAACTTAATGCTGTTTTAACATTGTCAACTCACCTGCTCCCAACAGCGATATCATGTGCAACATGTTGAGAAGTTTGAGGGCTTCTGCATCTTCTCTAGTCCAGATATCTACAGGGACAACGTCCTGAATCTCCCGTTCTGGAAATGAAAGTCATGGATCAAATCACTGAATGTGATATGATATTCAAAATGTTGCAATATGTTCAAGGGTGTTTACCTCGTGATAAATGAATTTCCTTTCCAATCTGCACTTCAGCACGTTGCATATCCTTTCTCTTGACAAATGGGTTTAAAAGACTGTATACAGTTTTCATCTCACACCAAGACTGGTCGCACAGGAGGGTCACACTCAGATGCCGCTTGAAGAAGCGTTGCATTGGGCTCAAGCTCTTTTCATGAAGGCTCTTTCTCTTTAAACCCCTCACTGTTTCTTGTTTCAAAGCCTCTTCATTCCTGCTGAACAGAATAACAATGTCATGTGACAAAACCAAGAAACAACGAACACTGCAGTTCAGCCAAATAACACGTTCCATGTCTGCCCACAATATCTTACAATTTCCCACAAACATCATGCATGACTTACTTGTGCACTGATGAGGTGGACGCACAGGGGTTCACTGAGTGTTCACCATCAGATACACTACTGAGATGACACTGGGGCTCTCAAAAGACATACAACATTATAACTTATATGTATAAACTACAAGTTGTATCTTATTATATTGAGTGGGAAGACACGTAATAAATATCAGATACAAACAAAGTTACACACATAATACGATAGTGCCTTCCTGTGTACAAAATTTTAATTATGACTTAAATCCAAACAAAACTACACAATATTTCACCGATGCTTTGTTGCTCAGAAGGGATGTTGAGAAATTCCGAGTCGCTTATATCGTCCCAGTCGTCGAACAGTTGTTGTGATCCAGACGCATCCATCAGGAAACGAAACTCAAGACGCCCCGCCCATTCTAATCTTTATACCGACGTTTCAGGAACATAATGTAATACTCTATAAGAAATATACACGATTATGTATTTGCTATAGTTGCTTTACACTAAACTGCGAAGTTGCATTACTTGAAATACGACAAACTCAAACATTTCCTCACAACATCCCGCCCCCTTCAGCATCTTGAATTCGATTGGCTAATGCTCTATACCCCGCCCACTTCAATGCTTTCATTGCGATTCCTGCAGAGCTAGGAAAATGTATAGTCCTATTGTTGCCATGGAGACATATTTAGTATACAATAGTTGTTTCCAGTATTTAATGAAAATTAGCATACTAACTAATCAGAATCGTTGAGAATGTTTCCAAACGGCTCCGTCTCTAAAACAACGATTAAGAAACATAACTGTGGATCCCAAACTCGTAAGATCAGACAAACTCATTTGTTTTTAGTAGGAAGGTAACGTTAATTTGTTTAATTTAGGAAAAAATGGTTTATACGGTTTATATGGTTTTGTTAATTATATGTTATGTATTTATTTAAAGATGCCACTAGTTTTGGCGTCTTCACAATAAGTTAACATTAGCATAATGACAGGGCTTATTAAATTACAGGGCTTTTGACATTATCTTTTCAGGTATGACAAGAGGATTAACCCTCAAGACACTTCAGCGAAAAACAACACCTGATAAACATAAAACCCCTATAACGGACAAAAAAAAGCCTGTACAGTCTAAACAAGCAGCACATGCCACTACGAGACCATGCTCCCAGAAGACCTGGAAACAAGAAAAAGGGAGTATACAACGCAAACAGTTGTCAGTATCCGTATCTAGGCCCGGTGGATATAAAAAAAAGCCACCAAAGACAGCCATGAGGAAGTGCCAGGAGAGTCTGAGGTGGGTAGGAGTGCTGGCTGACCCTGTGGAAGAAGAAGAGAGGATTGAGATTTATAAAGCCAATAGAAGGAAGCGCTATCTGGCTGCTCAAGATCATCTCATGAAGCGCTTGGCTTGCCCTGACAGCCAGTCAAGTTCTTGTATTAATGAAACTCATACCTAACAGGCCCTATGTAGACTTGAAATTATTTAAACCTGAATTTAAGGCCATATTTTTACAATATTGTCAGTAAAACTTACACCTCTAGGGGGCTCTCAAGAACAACAAATGAGAGGATTGCTAGTGTCACTACTTTGTGTTTGAAATAGTTAGTCGTTGTTTTTTTAAAGCATGATGCAAAAATGCAAACATTAACGACAATGCACATTTCATTACAACAAAAAACAAACAAAAACCCAACATTACACTTTAAAAATGTATTTATTTCATTTTAACACTTAATAACCACCGTAAAGTAATTTGAGCTAAATGAATAATTTTACAGCACAGCTACAGATTGTAAAAGCAGCACTTGATCGGTGACTGTCCACAGAATTAAAGAGAATTAAAACAAGAACAAGAAATAAATAGGGAAAATATGCCACTGATAAAAACATTTTAAACTGAAATGCTGCTATTTACATTATAATTTATTTTAAACACTAGTCTACAGATACTTCGGTCTGCAGTATTAGGCATGATCGAGTTTAGTTCTAATCTGACCCCACTTCTAATTTTTCCTTCATGAATAACACAGAGAACGACTTACTATAAAAAAAAAAAAGCAAAGCTGTGGAAATTAGCCAGCCTTTACATCAGGAAAACATGGATAACAGCATAAATGTCCTAATGGAGACTTACAGTAGTAACAATATGCAGATAAGGTTAGTTTAAATGGAGTTAATGCTAAGCCAGATACACACCACCCTTGTGCGAAGACACACCAACATACCCTGTTTTTTTCTGAAAACACTTTTTAGGCCCTAATATATGAATGTTACCGTTCTACAGCTCAGTGAGATTGAACCCGTTAAATAGAAACATGTGTAAGATATGTACCAAAACTCCACCTTGGCAACCCAGCCCTAAAATGCATTATTTTATTATTCTAATACTTAATTCATGATGGAGTAAATAAGTATGTCTTTCTCCATATCGACCAACTATGTGTCAACATTAAACCTAACCTTCAAACCAATGATGGTCCAATACCAGCCAGAATCTCTGAAACTTGACTCTCACTATTAAAATCAACCACTTTCCTACATACTATTAAAATCCATTTTTGTACATTAACACTGAGAACTGATGGAGAAAACCCATACAAATCTCCATACGCTGCTCCTGACCAAACCTTCAAAAAGAGCAACGGTTGCTTACTCTGCTTAAAACAAACTAAAACTGCACATCTGTCTAGGGATCCCCTTTCCAACTGGCAACAATTTCAGTCCAGAGTTTCCTTTTTTTTCCTCTTGGGACTCAATGAATGCAGGTGGTGGTTTGTATTCGGTGTATACGGGGTGGGGTAATGTCAGGCACAGATGCCCGTGTGTCTTTCAAAGACCAGTCTGGCAATCAGAAGCCTGCAGCTCTACAGCAGAGAAGAAGCGCTTGGTCAGCTTGTGCCCGTCATAATTGAGCTGGGTGGTGTAGAAGGTCCGGGTGTGTTTAGGGTACACTATAGTGGTGCTCTGGTAGCGCTGCACCCGCTGACGGGGCTGGAACTCCAGCTGGGTCTTGTAATGTCTCCAGGTGCTCTGAGGCAGAGCCAACACCGTCTGGCTGCACATCTCCAGACCCAAACCCTTGGGCTGCAAGGTCACGTCCTGGATGAAGTGCCGATCTGAATCATAACGCACAGACGACGTGTATCTGTAAAAACATGTGTAACAGAAGTCAGTGCTACATCTGAACTGCACCTGCCCTGAGCAAACCACCCAAATCTCAAAATCATGTGATAGTCACAGTAAAAAATATATATTAAAAATATTAATTAACTCACCTTATTTCTTTTAGTGGCAAAGGATCAAGTTCAATTCCTTCTCCATAGGACAATGCATGCAACTGGCGGTTATTAGGAACCTGTAATAAAGATTTTCCTCATAAATAACTAATAAGTAAAAAAAACATTTTTTAATATATAATTTTTTTAATAAATGACTTTTTTTTTTACAAAGTAAATGCAATTTAATAACGTGTATTAAATGTCATAGATTTGCAGTAGGGATTCATACCACAGCTATCCCTCGGTTCTCGTCGTCTTCTGTAAGCGGGGTTCCAGCCCCAGCGCCCTGCAGTAGCCAAACGCTCGGGCTCGGACTCGGAGGCAGACCGGAGTCCGGACTGTCCAGCGGCCGATCAGCTTTCAAATTCATATCCAGCGGATCATCGTCACACACATTCCTCAAGTTCAGTCTTCCCACCATTGCTTTTAAAGTTGCTCAACACTTGTGGGCCAGTTCCACAAGCTCCTCAAATAATGGAGTTAAATCGAATTATGTGCAAAATTGTCTTTTTCTGTTGTTCTTGCGGGCAACCCGGTTTAACGGTGATCCGGGCGGTTCGTGTAAAGTAAAGCAGCTGTGTGATGCCGTGAACGATCGTCGATAATCCGTTTCGTGGCGCTGGCTCAGAGCTCCCGTTTTCTTCCGAGACTGAAACGATCTGAAGAAGCTGCAGATGTGCTTGTTGTCGCCAAGTTCAAACGGATTTATATATATATATACGCAAAAAAGAAGTCAGAGGAAAATGGAAAGTTCCCTGACTTCGCTCTTGAGCGCATTCAGTTAGGGGGTCATCACCGGGGAAGGTAACGAAAGTTTCCCCGCTTGTCAGCCTGCCTGCATTCAAAATAGTCCACACTCATAGACGTTCATTGTTTTACAAGCGCCTGCAAGAAGGGAGACGCCTTTAAAACTGCCTCCCACTGCTGATTGGAGTGCCAATTACAGAGAGTCAGGAGGCCCTCCCTTTAAACACAGGCCAGCTTCACATCGAGCTTAGAAACAAGTCAAGTAAAAAAAGATATTTATCTGTTTATTCATCCATCTGTTCATCCATACATCCACCTGTCTATCTATCTGTGTGTTTTCCATCCATCTGTTAATACATCCACCCGTCTCTCCATATATATGTTTTTCCATCCATCTACCTGTCCATCCATCCATCCATTAGTCTATCCTTCTATCTATTCATCGGTCCTCCCATCCATCCATGCATCCATCAGTCAATCTGTACATTCATATCAATCATACATGTTAAAAAAAAGTTTGTCAAAGTCAATACAGTCAAGAGCTTTTTATTGACAAGAATTTATATCTGTAGTTGATATTAAAAAGATTCTGTCCTATTCACAGAAGGCAGGAATGTATTCATTTTAAGCAATCAACTGTATAAATCACAGCAGAAATCAATGCAAGTAATATTGCAATCAAACATTACAGTAGCCCATCCTAAACAAATCATACAATCATTGCAAACACCTTAGCGTTGATATGCACTGCCGCAGAGACCTTTTAACATGTACAAAGAACCATGTGCAGAGAATAAACAATTATGAAGGAGAGGGGGGGGGGGGGTGGATAGACGATTAAGATTACAGTAACCTGACTCCAGAGTTATTAAAATAACTATAAAATAAGTTATGTCAAGCAATAGACAAAAACAAATACTTCCTTTGCAGATGACGCAAAGTAAAAGAATGCATCCTCAGTGTGCACAATAATATTTCTGCATTCCATTAATCTCCCATGAACTACAGTTATTGTTCGCAGGGAAAATATGTCTGTCATGGGAAAGCGCGGGTGGTAAATATTTCTTCCTTACAGCTCCTGTAGGATTAAAACATCTACAATATGTTTCTTTTTTTTTTTTACCTTAACCTGGGAAAATATTTCACAAGCCAATCATTTCAGCAGGAGACAGGAAATCCCAAGCTCCTCTGTTGTTGAGCACCTGAGACCCGAGATCTCAATCTCCTACTCCACAGGCACCTTTACTCAGAGCAACAGCCAAGTTCCACACAGCCGTTTACTGTTATAGTGAAGGGGACAATTACAAAAACGTTGGCTTTAAATCATCTTGATGTTGAAATCCCCGTACTGAAGACCCAGTGCCAGAAAGCAGCAGGTTACTTTTCTGAGCCACAATGCCCTATGTTTTGCTTTAAGTGCAAGCATATTTCAGAGAAATGTGCAAAATAAATGACACTGTGGGTATTAGTGTTGTAAAGTGAAGAGAAAAAAAAGGGGGGTTGCAAAATGACTCATACATGCCAGTAATGTGTTGAGGTTCAGGGAAGGACTTGTATCATAGTAATGCAAGTCATAAAAGCCACAAAGTTAAACCATGATCTGTCAGAGAACATAAATACATACTGAAGACTATTTACTATTTACACACCATTTTCAGCATGTTAAAACTGGGGTGGAGACATGTTGTCAGGCCGACAAAGCGATCACATTAGTATATGGATGGGAATAGTTCCTTTGGATTTACTGAATCCTCTTTTTGATGAGTTTTTCCAGTTTGCGGATACGGGAAGATTCTTGTTCAGGGGTGGGGGCACTGAAGGACAATGATGGGCCACTGTCTGGCCCTGATGGTGGATTAGGCAACCTCTGTCTGAACAGCTCCAGCATGCTGCTCTGCTCACTCCGCTTCAGACCCTATAGATTGAGAGGGAGAAGAGGTAGACACTTTTGACCAATGAAATTACAATGATTGGATATGGTGTTTTTAAAAGTTAGCTTGATTCTCTAATAAATCAATTACCCCTGGCCTGAATCAACAGAATGATTTGCTAACAAACAGGACATATTTATTTACCAAACTCAAAACCACACATTATTAAAGTTATACACACTCAAAATATTTTAAAGGAGTCATGCAAAGCCAATTTTCCAAAAGCTAATATGATTCTTTAGGGTCTTGAAAAGTTTGTAATATAGTTTGTTTTAAAATTTCTCAGATAGTGTAAAAACCGCTCATTTTACCCTGTCAAAAACAGCTCTTTTAAAAAAAAAATCCCACTGTCCTGTGTACTGCCCCTTTAAATCTTCACGAGCTCCGCTGACTCCGCCCCTCTTTTCCGAGGCGCTCCCAGAGGATCTTGTTTTTAGCCTTATTCATAGTTAAACTACTGCTATGTTCATTAATACATTCAACAACAAAACACCTCAATCGCTTAAGAGTCTTGCTTGTCTCTATGTCTCGTCTGATGACGGCTCACTCAAGGCGTGTGTGTGTGTGTGTGTGTGTGAGATTAACTGCTATTAATGGATTTGACAGCACTTATATATATGATTTTACCCATTTGAAAACTACTTTTATGTGGGAACCCTGATTTACTGGTGGTGAGATCTCAAGGATTGCCAATAAAACAGACTCACCTTCATATCAAGAATCTTCTGGAAGGTCTCAGGATTGCTGTCAGCAAGCAGCTTGATGTAGTTGTCCACAAAGACCACAGACGGCTCATGAGGGGCCATGACCACCTGAGAGGTGAAGAGAAACAAGTCAGCTAAACTTAAGCTGGGTTCTCCAAACTCAAAAAAGAAACATTACCACACGAGACACACCGCTCTAGGAACACGAGACAACAAAATACAGTGATCTGACAGAAAAAAACAATGAACAAAGACAAAACTTGAAGTGTCTATTTTTAACGGTGTAATTACTCTATGCTTGAATGAAGCCGAATTAGCCTCACCGGTAATTTTTTGTGGGGTATAATGAGAGAGTCTCAATTGAGCAGTAAAAAGAGGTTAAATGGGGTACAGGCCTGCATTGTGAATCTGTTTCTTTTCCCTCCAAGGGTGGGAGGAAAAGAAAAGTTTAACTGTATATCTTGCAACTATTTCGATTTGTAAGAGGGCAGAAGAACACATGGCTGACAGATACGACTAGAGGGGAAAAAGTATTTTAATCAGCATCCTGTGCAGCGTTTCCCTTTATACAATACCCATTATTCTTTCTTTTCCTTTTACTCTCAGCACCTGAAGGCATGAGCCAGGATATGCGGATAAGGGTCAAAGCAAAGTGGGACACGGAACACTTCAGATGGTCTTGAATTCTGAACGTTCCTTCCTTACCACATAGTGATTTACTTAGCGACCGTCCTGGAGACAGGCCAAGGAAAAGCCTTGAGGAGGCTTGTTGTAGTTACCTCGTAAATGAGAAAGAAAGAATAGAGAAAACGAGAGGAGGGGGAGAAAGTCTGCCTTTCCGTTCATTTCTAAAAGAGCCACAATGGGGGGGTAGGAGTGAGAAAGGCAAGAAAGAAGAAGACGAAAAAAAAAAGAGAAGACTGTGGAAAACAGCCACGTCTCACAGGCAGCAGCAGCATGCTTGGCTCGCGCTGCCTCCTTCAGCTTCACATCTCTCTGAGGTTTGGGCCCTAGGATGGGCAGGAACCCGTTCCCAGCCAAGGAAAGAGAGAAAAAGTGAAGACATCTTTAACAGATTACTCTCCACGTTTACCCTGTAATGAGCGTCATGTGGACAGCCAAGCCACCACCAGCAATGAAGGTCCTATTTCACCCATAAACTGCTTAACGGGTGTCGCACTTCAACTGATGTGATTCACCAATGATTAAGAAACAACGATGACAAAGCCAGACTGAGGTGGCAAACGGCTGTGCTATTTATTGTTCCACTAATCAGTACACAAAAAATAACCCATGCTGATTTGTTTGGCCACATGGCAGCAGAAGCCTTGATGTTAAAAGTGTATTGAAGTATGAATGACTCTTCCAGGAACCGCAGAGCAAAATGCTGATGGAAGTAATTACCTGAGAGGCACCTGGGCCCCAACAAAGACAATCATTAAATACTAAACAGATTTTAAAGACCCAGGTCAAGACCAAGGCTGGGTTTATTAAGCAGAATCCATGGATAGCCACTGGTCATGTGTTCTTTAAACCTGTTGAAACTGGACTGTGGCAATAAGAGCATGATCTTTTTCTTTAAGACTTTTGCCCATGTTTTCTTTTTCATCCTTTCTAAATGATCTTTGCATGATCTTGCACAATTAGAGCTGAACACAGTTTAAGCATTAGGTGGATTAAGGCTGAATTCCAAGTAGTTAAAAAGACCAGAAGCAGGAAAGCCCTGGAGAGTCCAGTAAAAGCCTGTGGAGCATGTGTAAGGTTAAAGATAGGGGTCAGGGAGAAGAAGGTGGGTCTGGAGATCAGGGGGTGGAAGATCCACTGAAGCACACGCCATACATTCCTCCAGTTCTATTTGACAATTTAGATGTCCAAGCAGAACATCTGTCTACACATAATTTTAAAGGGGACATTTTCTGTAAAGCATGACTTTCCTTGTGTTTCTGAATTTATGTAGACATACACTACTGTTCTAAACTAAATTTGTCAGCCTTTTATGAAAACTAGATGCATAATTGGGTGGAAAGTCGTCATTCCCCCCAAAGTTTTAGAAATGACAATATTCATCCTTGCACTTGATCTTAAAAGTCGTGTTTGCACCAATTTTAACATTTGATGCAAACATCTGGTGCAATAAATTTAATTTGACTAAATGGATGTTAATGTAACTATTCAGACAGACATGAATATATGCATCCCATCAATACAGATATTTATGGAATTTTATTTTATAACCTCTACACATTTTATGTATTATTTTATAATATATTTTATTATGACTAGGATGCCTTTTGTGAATCGGTGTTATTTATATACAGATATTTTAGTTTTTTGGATTTTATTTTCTTTGTATACTAATATATTATGCTTGCATATCAGTATTTTTACTTGTTTTATAATTGATAAATTCTTTTCTTGAAATTTGTGTGACGCATTTTAGGGCTTTGTGCTGCAACATCCTGTCTTGTCAAACCTTAAACAAAAACTAAACTAAACTAACCCTTTTGGTTATGTGCCTGGAGACACAAAACTATGACTATGAACAGACTGACTGACTAACAGACAATGAATTGTAGAAAAGAAGTCCAATACATATTTGTTTGATTTTCTACTATTGTATTTACTGTTGTTTGATAAACATTATTGCACAAAAATCAAAAATTTGAACAGCTGTTAGAAAAGTTGTAAATACTATTTGACTTTGCTTCTTCTCCATGACAAGCAGGTATAAAAAAAACAGAAAGGTGCACGGCGTTTCTTATACCAGGGTAATCAGGGTTTTCCTGCTTTAGCACCATCTACTGTCAGAGAGTGAAACTGGATTTTCATTTAGCCCATCTGCCATTTTTTATGCATTGGTCTAAACAGACAAATTGCATTGAAAAAAAAACATTTTATGCAATGATTAGAGCAAAAGGGGGACAACAAACACTTATTAAATTACAAATTAACATTTATCTTTTTAATCTAATTTATAGTGAGGAAAAAACTGCAGTTTAAAATTTTTTTATAAACAGTGGAGTTTTAAGTTTGAACCCCTCTGTATGTTACAAGTCTATATGCAAATATAAGTAGAGATCTAGAGTATGAGTGAGGATTTTTAAGTTGTGGACGGCTAAAGGCTGCAGGCAGGAAAGCTAAGGCATGTGAGCACTTCCTGTCTCTCAGAAAGAGCTCATTAAACTAGACGCACACAGCTTAGTAAATAACTCCAACCGAGTGCTGCACCACGTAGAGCTTTATGAGCAGCTGATCATTAAAGACTTTCCTGTATTGAGCTTAGGGAGGCCTGTATAAGACAGAATCGGGTGAGCGAATTCTCAAATGTTTAATGGCCATGAAGGCACGTAAGAATCCCACCTTGAGGATCATCTCCGCTCGAGTCATTCCTTTAACCACTATTTTGGTGTAGCTGGCCGGGGCTTTACGAACCACCTGAGAGCCAATGGAAGGAAGGTCTAGAAGAACGGTCTTGAGGGAATGTGTGTCTAGGAGTAACTGTTCAGAAGAAAGAAAATAAGGTCATGTGTTTTGAAAGTCCATGAAACTGAAACATGCCAGTGTCTGAATCTCCGCCTACCTGCTCTGCTCCAACCATGCTGATTGGCTTACATCTGAACAGGTGGTTGATGAACTTTGGAATGAAGGAGCTGAAGCGAATGGATAAAAGTAAAATAGTCAGTAGGAGTAGGAGAACACTGTGTTATGAAAGAGCTTTTGTTGCACTGATTAGTGAGTGGCTGCGGTACTGACTTGGTGAACTTAATGCAGAACTGGGTGAAGTATTTCCGGGTGGAGGCCAGGTTGTCTCTAATGATGGGCACATTTTGTTTGATGTGCATGATTACAGAGGTCACATACGGGCTTTGGTCTCCCACATGTTCCACACTCTGCCACGGCATCTGTACAAACATACACAAAGTCAGCTTCAAGGCTAGAATAAATCTTGAAGACACACAAACTTTACTGTGAACTAAAACTAAAACAAGTAGAAATAAAAACACAGTGAAACAACACAGAATGAAAACACTAGAATAAGAAATAGTAATTGTTTATTACTAAAATTACTAAATGTACACTAAAATAAAACAAAGGCTTAACAGAACCATACAAAACTAATAAAAGCAATATTAGCAAAATTTAAAGCTTTTAAAGCCATTTTTCTTTAAATAATAATTTAAGCATCCTTTTTATTTAGAATATGGAAATAGATAGTTATTTTGGGATTTGCTAAGGATTATGTAATGAACAGTGTTATTAAATTATTAGTGTTTTTATAGATTTAATTAAAACTTAGATAAAGATTAAAAAATGTACTACAATTTGACTTAAATATATCAGCAGGTATGATAAAATCAAACTTATATTGTCTGATAACTGGTACTGATATAGTACCTTGCTCATCGCTGTAAGGGCTGGATCACATGCAGCGTCCAGGTCCTGAACCAAGAGCTGAATACTGTTTGAGATAACCCTGCCAAACAGAGAGATTCATGGGAAAAAAAACTTTACTAGTAATTTATTTCCTTAGGCGAATATGTTTTTACTTAGCATTAAGGGGCAGTTAATGTGAATGGTATTTACGTGCTAAAGGTGTCCATCTCCCCAGTTAAGTTGATTCTCTCCATTAGGGTCTTGTCCACTTTCTCCTTAAGCTTCTCCTCCAGCTGTGGACATGATATAGGACATTTGCATCATTAAAAAAAAAATAAAAATACATTAATTTTGTGCCATGTGAACAAGGCATGTGTGGTGGGTCACCTGCTGTGTGGTGGCCAGGCAGTATTCAGCAGTGCTTAAGATACTGCAAATAAGACACAGCTCTTCCATTGTGAACTTGGCCACTTCTGATCCCTCTTTCTCCTTCAGCAGGCTGCTGATGGTCAGACCACCACTATTGGTGTTGGTCCTGCATGCAAACATGCACAAACATAGTTACCAAAGCACCCTAACTCAACCCTCCGGCCCTCCCACAAGAAAGACTGCATGGAAACCACAAGACAGCTTCTCCAAAACAAAGATCTTTTCTAAAACTCCCAAAGACAATACGGGGTAAACCACACAAGGCGACGGGTGGGGATTTTTCTTCCTTTGAAGAGCGGCAGAGAGAAACCCCACAAATGCGACCACACAGTGACGACCACTCGCTCTCCTTTCCAGCATCACCACAGAATTACACCCCAAATAAAAGCCCCAGTGACAAGAAGGATTAAACTTTTACTATGAAAAGGGAGAAAGACAGAAAAAAAGACCAGTCAGGTGACTCGACTCACTTTGGTAGGTTCCCAGAGAGGATCTTCCAGGCATACTCTCGCAGATACTTCTGGAAGATGGTGGTCAGAGCAATCATGGGCTCTCCGGTGCTCAATTGTGAGCACTGGACCATACACTTCTTATAGTACACGAAGAGATCTGCACAGCTGGGGAGCACAGCACCTCCCTCATCTGTACCTGATTTAGGGGGACCCTGTGCCCGGAAATCAGCTACAAAACGGTCGATCAGCTCGCCAAGATTTCTAAGACAGAAAACAAAAGGATTAATGATAGTAGGCCTAGATGGAATTTGCAGACTTTAGCGCATTTCTTGCACTATTTGGAGTAAAACCTGCATTACTGAGTGAAATGGATTTAAAAATTATATATATAATAGGGGTGGCACGGTTCACAAAACCCACGGTTCGGTTCGTATTGCGGTTCTAGGGTCACGGTATTCGGTTCTGTACGGTTCTTGTTATTTTTTCTTTTAATCTTTAAAACTCCAGAAATGAAAAACCAGAAACACACACATTACAAACGATCTCCGCAGCATTCAGGTAACGTTAGGCATTTTCCTTTCCCTGCCATTCCAACCCAGCATCCAGCTGTTTAACCAGAGCTGCATCTTTCTGCTCTAACACACTAAAATAATGTTTGTATTGGCGTT
>JAUCMT010000051.1:8680429-8696101 GCA_032357475.1 Enteromius thamalakanensis
AAAAAAAAACGAAAACTACGAGATTAAAGTCATAATATTTCGAGTCTAAATATTACAAGAATGAAGTCAACGAGATTAAAGTCAAAATTTTATGAGAATAAAGTCGGCCTAGATTGGGAGTACAGGGAGACATTCCAAAGTCTCGGCTTTCAAAATCTGCCAGTTTTATAGCGAAATACAAACAATATTTATATTATAACATGCCATACAGTATATATTATAGCCTGACATACAGCTGAAAACGCTTTAGTTTAAGCAGCGGTCAATAATTTTCCTGATTAGAATGAGACTAACGAGAACAAAAACACATTCATTTGAAAGCTGAGCTGTTTTATATCAAAAGCAACAAAGCTATATATAGCACTATAATGAATTCAATGGAAGACATGAAAGCATATTGTCCCAGTGAATATTACACATGATATAATTTCTGTTTATAATCCCACATAAATGTCTTTGTAGTGAATTAATAGGGGTTAAATGAGAGAGCTACAGGCCCCCCCCCAAAGGAATGTCGAGTGTGAGCTTATGTTAAGATCAAAAATAGTTCCTGTTCAGTCTTTTAATAAATATATTCTTGATATTAAGCGTTTTCTGTGAGTTCCCAGTAAGACGAAGTAGCCGCTCCAACAAAACAATATTCAAATACACCTAAATTCCGGTGACCTTCTCTCAATTCACTTCATTTGCAAGTGCAGTATTCTAAATCTTATAACTTTAATATTTAAAGATCTAAATTCTTAAAACATTTCGACCTTATTCTCAAAGTTTCGCCATCTCAATGTATATATATATATTATACTGTACTGTAGTTTTTTTTAAATATATTAATTCATTTATACATATTTGGTCATTATTTTATTATCAAAGCCTGTTCCATAAAACAAGTTTACCAAGTTAGCCAGGCTTATGGCAGATAGTCTGACTTATTTTAATACAATTTAACTGGCAATAATTCAGAATAACTGAAAAAAGCCTGGCTTATACTCTAATCTTTTAGGTTTATGGAACAGGCCCCTGGATGGGTTAAATTGAAATGTTTTAAATGTATTCAGTACTACCCATTTGAAGAACACTGTTTTTTGTTAGAAAAACTACTACAAATATACATATACATATATATATAAAATAAAAACAACTTGATAACTGTTTAACCAAATTAGCAAAAATATTTAAAAAACAAAACAAAACAAATAAACTAAGTGAAAGTTAGTGGCACATGTCTAAATATGACTGAAATCAGAATGTGCTAAAACTTGCTTTGAACAGAAATGTATTGTCAGGTCAGTAAATAGGACCTCTCTCTCAGCACTGAGTAATCAGATAGATGCTAACCCCAAGAGAAGAATGTGGACACTCTCATGCCAGGCAGGTCAGTGTGAACTGGTATAATGGAAGCCATTGTTAACAGAAAGGTCATTCTGCTTTAGGCAGTGCCAGTGGAGTGTTACATAGGCCAAAGAATGGCCTGCACAAGAAGCTCTTTGCTTATAAGCCTTGTGAGTTTAAAGAGAGGGTAAGCAGGAAAACAAGAGGTAAAGAACAAGAAAAGAAAAAAAAAAATCAGCTGCTGTTTTCAAGCCTGTCTGCAGCACGCGTGGTTAACACGTAATAAGAAGCATTTTCGCCTCGGTGGTTAGACAAGGGAAATACTAAAAAGGGGAGTACAAGAAAGGCAAGATCACAAACCAAGTGCATAAAAAAGGGGGATTGGTGAGGACCCTTAAATGACCCTGAAATGAATGGACTCTCTTGATGTGATTGTGCACAATGATAAAGCACATTCCACTTACTTATCCTGCGACTCGATGTAAACGTAGAGATGAGGCTCAAAGCACTTGGATACAATGCCATGGAAGGGGTTGTCTGGAGCCTTCGGCTTCTTTGGCTGTTAACAATAAAATATTTCTTAATCAGGAATTTTTGATTAAGGAAGTGTGCCTGTGTTGTTTTAGTGTCATTTATTTATTTACTGGATGTTGCTTTTTCTTGTTCAAATAAAGTTTTAGAGTTTCATTTTGTTTAATTTTAAAATATTTTAGTTGTTTTTATTATTTTAATTAAATTAAATGACGTTTTACTTTGTTAAAATATAGTTCTATATTGACATATATTTAATAAATTAATTTGCATTTATCAGTTTTAGTTTTGCATAGTTTTAATTATTTTAGTACTTAGTACTAGCTTACATAAAATAAATGCTGCCTCACCAACTAGATTAATTAAAATACGTTTGAAAAAATGATAAAATTAAATAAATAAAAAGTAAAATGTTTTCATTAATTGTATTGTTGAAACTCGTATTAATTACTTTTAGTTTATTTACTTAAGGATTACAGAAAATACGAAATAAAATAAGTTTAATAAACTAAAAAAAAAATTCTATTTTTTATTTATTTTTTTAAATTGAATGAAAATGCAAAATGTTGTTCTTGCAGCCAGATTAAATACAATTAGTTTCAATATATATATTTATACAGTATATATTTTATACAGTATATTTTTACTTTATGTCCATTTATGTTTATTTTATTTCAAATAATAAAAATGCTTTTTCTTCAGTTTTACTTAACGATAATATCCTAACGTGCTACTGTAGCACCAGTGTGATGGAGAAAGTGGAAGGAAATTCTACTGCGAAACACCACAGTGATAACGTTGAACTTTCTGAGGAACCCAAATGATCAGAAATGTTATTACAACACCTGATACCGAGAACATCATTGCCAATTTAGAGATAAAAGGAAGTATGCATGCAATAACTGAGCCAAAGTCAAGCTGTTATATTAAAACATACGTTAAGAGTTTGTTAAATAGCCGGCTCGTCATAAAAACTCGTAAACACACGGTGCCTTGAATGTTTTCATTACACGTCAACTGCGCCTGATCCGGGCCATAGTTCAGATGTGAGTCAATTCAAACTACATTAGAAAGAAATGTAAAATGCATGTTGGAATGGCACCAAATGCGGTATTAGTTTCTATCAGAAGATGGGTGGTGCAAATGTTCTCATTCCTTCATAACGGAGTGCAAATAAAGAGAAGCAGCCTCACTCTATCCAAATCTTCATCCTTTTCTGATACGTTGTCCTCTCCTGACTCATCTTCCAAAAAGGGGTTTGTAGGTTCTAAAGGCGTCTCAGGTTTTTTCTGCTGAGAAAGCAAAGGAAACATCAAACAAAAGCCAGATTACCAGCATGTTCATGCCCCAGTAAAATCCTTTTGTGTTTGCATGGCCTCACCCCAGGCCCGTCGTTTAAGGTGCAGCCCGAAAAGCGCTTAGCCAGCAGTCCCTCGAAATTGGTGGTCCTCTGAATAGCGAAGAGCAAAAGCTTGACCTCGATCTCCCTGGCACGGGTTCGCATCAGCTTGGCCAGCTCGGTTCTGATGAGCAAACGAAACACAGACATAGACACACGGTTGTGAGCGAAACCTAACGTGCCAAGTAGGACTGAGTCTTCAGGTCAATGCTTTTATAGGCCAGTGTGTGCAGATGCCTGGTTTGGCTGTTGAAGGAGACCACAGTGGATCAGTGTTGTATTCAAAAGACAAGATCCAGTTACTGTCAGCTTGGAAAAGAATAGTTTTTTGAGAATCAAATAAGCCTACAGAAGGAGAAGATGGTCGTGTGGTGTTTCCATTCTTACATAAAGCTTTGTCAAAAAAAGAGAATTATATTAGATCGGATTGCAGCAGACCTCAAACGTTCTTTCCAGGCACTGAGGGTTTTGTAATGACTCTCTTGAGAGGAATTCGACTATAGACAACACACACACACACACACAGCCTACTTTAGACTGTCAATAGCACTACTGAAATCCCAGACATGTAACTAGTTCCTTTCCATCTAATCATTCATGTCATACTGCGCACAATTATGTCTTTTGCTAAATCATGCCATATTTGCGTGCTGCCTAATGTCTAGTCTTCCAAGCTAACCACTAAATGCACATGTAAACCCCAGGTGTATTTTCTCTATGGGGTAATGGAGATAATGAGGATTTATGCTACACTCACATCATGTCGGAATTACGGTAATTACAACTCTTCTCAGACCTGCTCATGTCTCCAGACTCGAAAATGATTTGTTTCTATGGCAACACTCATTATGCCAAAATGTATCCATGTCTGGCTTTGACAGCAAAATACATAAATCACTATAAATGCTACAGCTCATTCTCTTTTCAAACTTTGATAAACTTACAATTATTAACTATTATTTTATTTTATTTTTAAGTTTTTGAGGCAATGAGATAAGGGAGGCAAAAATACATTCAATACATGCGAGAGGAATAAGTATATACAAAAATAATACTAAAATACAATTTTAAATAATGTACACAGATTTCATCATTTTAAACGTTTTGAAATAAGTCCTCTACGCTATTTATTTGATCAAAACTCCAGTAAAACCATAATATTGTATTACTGAAATATTATTACAATTATTAGCATTTTTATTTATTTCAGACGTTCTTTCAAAATTTGAACAGAAGTGTACATTTAAGTTTGTATTCAACGTCACATAAATTAAAGCTTTCATAGAATGATTACATGTAATTAGGAGATCAATTCTCTTAATATTTGCATAGAAATTTGAATTGAATCTAATGACATCAGTGGTTATCACAGGACACTATAATGAACAACATTATAGTATGCAAACGCAGCATTATTGTGAGGAGTTTATTTGTTACCTAGTGATATGACAGAACTCTACAGCGATGCGTTCGGTCATGCACCACTCCTCCGGGAACATTCGCCCATACTTCTCTTCATAGTCCACAAGCTGACGCTTGATCCACGCATAGCGCCGATCTATCTTGTCGAGCCACGCCACCTGTACTCAGAACAAACAGAACATAGACTGTAAGAGAGATAGTATAGCACAATTTCAGTGTGTACAAGGTTACACTTACATCCTGGTTTTCTTGAAAGAGCACTAAGTATTCTGAAAGGTGCTGCCTGATGAACTTTTTAATGATCTCCTGTTTAATCCGAGGATCCAGGACATTCGCCACCAAGCAGGCATCTCTGAGAACAATGCTAGGACCTCCTGATTTCTGTAAATATTAAATTAAATATGTTACAGGAATGATAATGAGAGGTGATTACTTATCTTTTCATAAGAGCACTGCATCTGTACCTTTGACCCCTGGGCAGGAAAGGACTCCTCAAAGTCAGCCAGTATCTGTGTGCCAAGCTCGCTCTGCGCAGCTTTAACTCTGAGGAGCAGCAAAACAGATGGGTGAGTGTTTACAAGTCACCTGGTGGTCTCACGATTTCCTAGGGTGCAATGATTTTAAAATCTAGAAATTCATGATACCAAGATGTTGGAATATACAGCAGGACAAGGGAAATTTTACTATGCTTCATATTAATTCCAATAGAACAAATACACTCTGTAGTAACATACTACTGAACATATTAAATGAAAAAGTTTAATATAAAAAACCTAAACTCAGTTTAACAATGACATTAAATGACAATAAAAACTTTTTGTCAAGTTAAATGACGATTAAGAATAGAATAAATTAAGCTTGCTTGTCATATTGACAAACCAACTAGAAAGAAACCAATAAATCTGACCAAGACATGCCAGCTAAGCTTGTCTTGTTTTGTCACTACAAAGCTTTCCTTGTCCTGCATGTACTTTTTTTTTTTTTTTTTTTACATTTAACTAAACACCAGTACTTTTGAAATCCCTAATAGTCATGGTCTATCACAATGTACCACTCTCTATAGGTAATGGCTAGCCTAGTACATACATCTCTTTAAATGATGACAAGCTCTTAGAACAACCGGCACTGGGAAAATAAATGGAGCGGAGACAGATATAACTGCTACTTGTAAGAAAGCGGATGCAAATTCAAATTGTATTAATTAATAATGCCAAATTGCTTTGGATCTGCTTTGGACCAAAGTCTCAGAAATCTAAGAGGTAGTGTACAGCAAGCCCAATCCCATCAAAAGAGTCTGGATGAACCACAATTTGATGATTAGAAGATTTCTGGATTATTTGCTGCCACAAGCCATCCAAAATAAACAACAAGATACTCAGAGGGAGAGAGAGCGAAAGAGAGAGATGGAGACACATGCGCTTGCCAGTCAGACACCAGTCTTCAACGTGGCACATGGCTGCCAATTCGCTC
This sequence comes from Enteromius thamalakanensis, assembly GCA_032357475.1. NCBI lineage: Eukaryota > Metazoa > Chordata > Actinopteri > Cypriniformes > Cyprinidae > Enteromius > Enteromius thamalakanensis. The sequence continues at coordinate 8,686,581 of JAUCMT010000051.1, forward strand.
TCTCACCAGCTCCATTAAGACACTGTCTGAACCGCGACACATCCCTCAGCTGCCGCCCCTGATCAAACATCTCTGCCACACCTCAAAACCAACCAGACATCTCCATTTAGGGACAGTCGGGCACAGAATGAAAGCATCTCGGTTTCTCCATATTTGGCCTGCACTAATATTAAGCATCACAAAAATCCAATTAGACATCACAAGAATTTCCTCAAGACTTTATATGTGGTCGGCTTGTGTAGTTCAAAACAACATGACTAAAATCAGTCCATCAGATCACCAAAGGGGGGCTAATATTATTTACATTTAAAATTCCTAGGCACAATCCACACTCTCATCAAATATAATCTCTTCCTACACCACAAAAGAAACAGACGAGAAAAAACCGAGAGTCATGCAGCGGTCAGAAACCACTGATGTACTTTGGCAAACTCGAATGCTGTTTTAACAAAACACTAGATTCGCTTGACGTACAAATGCATGCTCAACCAAACAAACTCTCATCATCACTCAAGGACGGTGTTTAGCATATGAGGTCCGTCTGTGAGAGGTCTTACGAACCAAAGGAGTAAACTTGACTACAGGGGCACTGAAAAGGAACCTCGGATACTTGCTTTTCCAGAGAAACATTTAAAACCTGAAACAATCATTGGAATAGTTTTTTGTATCCCACATCAAACACACCCTTCCTTGCCATCTGCTTATGAAACAACTGCTTTATCAGAGCATCCAACATAAACAAGCAAAGGGAAGCACAGAGGCCGAAGCCCTGTTTCTTTCCTAACAAAAGGCTCAGTCTCCGAGCCTGCAGGGGACATGGACTGCACCACCCAAACGTAAATAATGAGATACTGTAAAGCAGATTTCCTTCCTGTGCTGCATCTTCAGTAAACATAAACAGGATATATGGACTCTCAAGTCCATGATTTAGTCAAATAAACAGTGTGTGAGTGTGGCTCTTGTCCGTACCTCTCTGAGAGCTGGCGTATCTGGGGGATGCCCATGTACTTCTGGAAGTGCTCGAGGACGTTGACTACACCCTGAAGGAGATTGGCCACCTCCCCGTACTGCCTCTTCCTAGTCATAGCTCTGCAAAGGTACAATGAGACAAGCTTTTAGCAAAATGAGTAATAAACAAACACATCATGGGAGAAGGTATCTTGAATAAACATACTCAAGAGAGTCCACACCACCCGCCAGCATGTGCAGGTGATTGAGGGTGGTTATAGAGGTGGTCAGGTGGCGCTTTGCATGGTCCAACTGCTTGATGTCCCGTGTGATCTCTTTCACCTGATGAACATTTTTAGATACATTATTAGGGGTGTGACGAGACACTTATCCTCCGAGACAAGACACTGGGTTCACAAGAACGAGATGAGATTTTTAGATTTTTTTTAAATAAATCCTCAATGATAAAATATATTGGGAAAAATTGTATTTTATTCAACAAACACATTCCAAAAATGTATTGTAAATGTATAACATTTGAAATGATTCTATTTTAACGAATTACATGCAGTAATAAACAACATGTGGAGGACAGAGGAGCCTCTTAAAGAAGAAGTTACTGGTCTGTGAGAGCCAGGAATCTTGCTTGTTTGTAGGTGACCAAATACTTATTTTACAGTGGAATTTAACAATTAATTTATTAAAAATGTGATCAATGTGATTTTCTGGGTTTTTCTTTTCTTATGTCGTCTCTCAAAGTTGAGGTTTATCTATGATGAAAATTACAGGCCTCTCTCATCTTTTTAGTTGGAGAACTTGCACAATTGGTGGGTGATTAAATACTTTTTTGGCCCACTAATCATTAATTCAATTAAAAAAACTATTTCTTATTAATTTATTTAACATTTTAGTATGGTAGCATATCATGCATACCTTATTTATATTGCTAAGACACCGGGATAGAGCTTTGCTATTGTTCTCCTGCCTTCCTCCCCTTGCCCTTCCTCTGATCTGCTCTGCACTACATTCACAGATGGCCAGTACATTACCTTAGGCTCAAAAAGAGCGCTGTGGACAAAAACCACAGGATGTCACAGTTTCTTGTGCCTCGGTTACCCAGCCTGTTGGGGTGGGTGGGTGGTGAATGGCTATTTACTCTGGGTCGACTTTCAGGTCTTAAATGACTAGGTTCCTGTCTCGAGGGCTTATTTTTACTCACCATTTGCTCTGATTTCTCTGCTTTGTCTTTGATGTCTTTGATTTTGCCAAAGAGTTGCTGGATGGCTTTCTGGGCCTCCTCCAACGCCTGGAAACAGAGACAAAAGGTCTAAGATGACCCATACAGCACCGCGGTAGCATTCTCTTACAGCTCGCTGTCAGTTCGATGTTTTCTGTGAAACGGCAACCTGAAGTTCACTGGCTTGAGTAGAGTTTGTGTTGGGTTACTTTCATCTCTTTCCAACTAGGCGATTAGAAAAACAGACACTCGAAATCTAAATCTTTCCCGCCACATCAAAAGCAATTAATAACGAACTCATATTTTCTATGAAAACAGTCTGAATGCTGTTTTAATGAACATGCTTCCTGCCCGGCCTCCTGACCTTCCAGACACTGTTTTATTTTTAACAGGAAGATCTCCTCACTTCACCAGGGTGGGGAACAAACCGCACGGCCTGATGAAACCAGTTTTTACTTGACATTTCTGCAGGCCTAGGCTGCAGCAGCTGCAACGCTGGCCCTTCCACATGCTGCCCCACCTGATGCCACCACATCACAAGGCTCCTGGCTTGGCCCTGATGGGATCTGCTCTTACTGGCCACTCGAATGCACAGTCACGGCCAGTGGAGTGCCTCCAACTGCAGCCACATGTCCAGTATTTGGACACTGACAATGCATAATTACTACTTCCTTCAAGAGCAGCTGCTGCACTATGAGAGTGGGAATACTTGGCCGTTGCCAGTGTATTTAGAGAGATGTGCCTGGGCTGAGCGCAGAGAAAGTTTGGCCGTGCCTTTTTCCTCGCTCCTTCACAGGCAAATGGAATGCTAACAGCCGGCACCAGCTGCCCCCTGGAATTTACCACTTTTACAAGCCTCCTCAAAAACACAGAGATGCTTTGAGCCACACACACGAAGCAGTGTTAACAGAAATGCATTCACCTTTCTATGAAAGGATTCTTTAAATTGCAGTGTTGACTTTAACAGCTCAGAACAAGAAGCAAAACTAGAGCCCAGGTGTAAACTGGGATGCACCTTGTATAAAGGGCCACGCACGCTGCATGTAGTGCATCCAGTACTGATTTCTGAAGGTTCAAAAGATAGACTGCTTGTTACTGGACAGTCCATGGGTTTCCTCCGTATACCCCTGATCAGTAGAATGAGAAAGAGGTTTATTGGGATCTGGCAGGAAGAAGAGCAGCTGCTACGCATGTGGACTCTATTTGCAGTTTCAGGATGCCTCCCCCCCCCCCTCTCAGATGGTTCAAGGAGGCCACAGACTATAGGACTACATGGATGCTGGGATGCCTGCTTTATTTCCCAGTAGTGTTGTGACTCGACTGAAGAATATGCAAAAGTGTTGAGAAAGAAACATGTTGGTCATTAGGACAGTTTAACAGGAATGAGACTGTGTGATTATTTCCTCTGTGATTATGTCGTCAATCATGTACAACATTCCACACATACACGACTGGTAATTATCCTGTATGCAATTATTTCCTAAAATGCTGAAAATATCATGAAGAAAAGCGCCTGGCTTTAACCTTCTATGGAACCGTGTTATCTCAAAGCTGCAATTTTCATTGTTGTGCAAGATCTCAGGTATGTTAGGTAATAATAAAATGCCTATTTTGATCTGATTCTTACTATTAACTACGAACTCCTAATTTGCGGCTTAGTTAATAAGGTAGTTACGTTAAATGTAGGTATTGGATAGGATTAAGCATGAAGAATGTGGTTATGCACAATATGTGCTTTAAAAGTACTAATAAACAGCCGATATATTAATAATTAGCATGCTGATCAGCAATTAGTGAGAACTGGTCCCAATACTAAAATATTACTGGTATATTACTGCAGAACCCATTAAACTCATTATGCTATTTATATTTAACACATTTGAAGATGTAAAAAATTTTTAGAAGAAACTACTTAATTATTTCCTAGAATCACATATTAGAATGATTTTTGAAGAATCATTTGACAATAAATGCTGCAGTAATGGTTGTTGAAAAGTCAGCTTTTCCATTAAAGGGATTTAAATAATGTTAAAAAAAATAGTACAAAAATAAAATAAAATTATATATATATATATATATATATATATATATATAAAATACAATAGAATGTTTTTTTATTGCAATAATTTTCACAGTACTTTTATACTATATTTCGATCAAATGATGTAGCCTTCATGAGGATAAAAGACTTCATACATAAACTTCTTTTGAACAGGTGTCTAGCTGTTGCAGTTATGTTTTTTTAAATATTACTTATAATTAATGTCTACTTTAATACTCCTCTCTGCTTTTGTAATGTTTGCAATAAATGGTTAAAACCTAGGCGTTAAATCAATAATACAAGTGTTGGGTTATTTTTTTGGTTTTTTGGAATATTTTAAGAAATGACTAAAACATCTCCAAAGGGACAGACAGGGATTGGTCTATAACGACTGATAGAAAACCACACATGCAGTAAACTTTCCATCCTGTGTTTAGATTAAATATTTATACTACATTCTTGGGGAGGCTCCTTCTCTGCATTCCTAATAAGCATCTCCAGATGCCAAAAACTACATGAGACATCCTGATCCCAACTGGCTCCCTGACAGCTATAATCCTCTCATCTGAATGCTCCATCTGGGAACAACAACATGGCAAACTTTTTATATGGAACTTTCTGCAGCTTTGAGGAAAATAATGTACATTAGCACAAACCCTGCGTGAGACAAAGAGGAAGGCAAAGCTTGGGTTGTCCTCAATTAATGCTTTGGCCCAGTGTTGACTTTCCTATTTGAATGATATCACACATCTAACAAGTTTCCCCATATTGTCCACTGCTTTTCCAATTCAGAAAATATTTCCAAATATGTTGTTGTCATTTAACAATAGTACTTTCCACACACTGTAAATGTTCTGAACTTCTGATAAGAACCACAAAAAAAAGTTGTTTAGAAAAGTTCCTAGTAGTGTGGTGACCAGCTAATTATTATACTAAATCCACATCAGAGAAAAACTATAAAAAGAAAATATTTTTAATATAATGAACATAAACTTTGAAAATGGAAATTATTTGAGCTATTTGCCTAAATACTTATTTTCATTTGGTTTAACTAGATGCACTAAAATAACACAATATTTAAGCTGAAAAAATTAATTAACACTATTAAAACCAGGGTATCTGTAGGTTTTATGAAGGTAAATGTAAGATTTTATTACTAAGGTTAAAAATGTAAAGGAAAAAGAGGAAGGGAAAATAACATGCCAATATGTTCTCTAAATATAAATATCTAGAGAGCAGAAAATGGGTTGCAATAGCAATAGTTTCAACAATTTCCAACAGATCTCTCTTTCTTTTAAAAATTAATTTTACAGAACCAAACAGCTTAAGACACTTAATAGCTTCTAACCACTGGAATATAAGATTTCACTGCACCTTATGATCACACTGCAAAAAAAAAGAGAACTTTCCTCAGCATTTGTTTTTTATTCAGTTTCATGGTCTTGTTTTCTCAGACTTTTTCTCAGAGTTTATGAGTAAAACATGAAACTTAAATATTTTTAGGAACAAAACAATACAAACATACCGAGGAAGATATTGATTTATTGTAGTGCATGCATCATTTAATACAATGAATGATGCACTCTGCTCTGAGTTAAAACCTACAAAATACTTATAAAAAGCATGAAAACTAATTCAAAATATTAATAAAATATAAGAGTATCTCAATGACACTAAAATGACACTGATCTACACAGCAGACATACAATAACAAAACCAGAGAGGAGTTTGGGTCTTTAAACTGGGTGAACATCTGTGTTGTGACTGTCTCGGATCCTATTTATCAGGCTCTCAGCTTCTTCCAAACTTCAAAGGGCCCTGAGTCAGTCGCAAATAAGACGCCCGATGACCAATTCTAACTTTAGCATTTTCTGTACCACAGGGGAAAACGTGAAAATACTTGTTTAAGACAAACACATCCGTCCACCTCCTCCACACAGCTAGAAATGTCATCAAGCAGACCCCGGGGATCCCGTTCCAGACACGGATGTCTCCATCTCACTGATAAATATTGCACAGACTAAACAAAAAAGAAAAAAGAAGCTGCTGCTGGTCTTTCCAGTCCTCACTCTCAGCCTCCAGCTACATGTGTAATCCACACTTCCCCGCCATTCCATCTGCTGAAAGCATTTTTCCTCTGCACTGTGGAAACAACCCTGAAGGTTACGGGCCGTGAGACTTGTGGCCCAGTGTTAACGCTGATCTATTCAGACACAACCAATTTCCACAAGCGGTGCATGCTGGGTAAATCAGAAACAGCAGAACCCACTCGCAGGTCTAAACCACGCTGCCTTTATACATCTCAATAAAGGGGTCGCGTTTCACCTCAGCCTGCCGCTCTGATTAAGAACGGATCTGTGTCGAATCAACATTTCCAGCCTGGTCCAAGAAATAGCAGGACACTAAACCACAATGTGGAATGGAATTGCTGCTGAGAACAGGGAAATTCAGAGTAAAGTGCTCTTTCCTTTCCAGGAAGAGACAGCACATGGGACTATGAAGAGCCTCGGTCACTTCCAAAGATGTGAGATGGAAGAGATGCCCAAGACAACCATGTTGCAGAGAGATGGTGGACAGTGTAGTTCACCACGAGGAACTGAACTTTGGTTAAGCTGCTATAACCATTACAAGGATCTGATAACAGACTACAAAAACATAATTGATTATTCATTTGAAATAAACAATGTTATTCCAAATCTGTACGACTTATTTACTTCAGTGGACCTAAAAACATGTGGCGAACACTAAGCGTTTGGGCACTTGGGCTCTGGAATCATCTGCCATCGCTAAGCAATCAAGATCTGTGCTCTCCTTGAAGATGCAGAAGTTTTAGAGATAGGATAAATGGATTTCCAGTCTTTAAAAAATTTCTTGTAGTAGCTCTGCTACTAAATTTACTTTAAAACGGCTATCCATGTACAGCTTTGACCAACTACTGCTCCACTTTTAATGTTCTTATGGGAAAGGATGAAGCTAATTGGTTGATTCTTCTCACTTGACCCACGATGCACTTACAGCATTCAGAAAAGTTGAGATGTTTTTATCTTGATGCAGAGCAGATCTGCATGGAAAAAATTAGCGCGTCGCACCACGTACCTATGGCAAGCCAAAGCAGTCATAAACGCGTGCTCAGGCATCTGATTACACAATGGCACATCAAAAGCATGCGATTTCAAAGCAAAACGTGTCCTCGATACGTGATTTGCTATAAAAACGCGCATTTGTGTGTATCAAAACACCCATCCTTAATGTGTGATTTGCTATAAAACGTACACTTGGGGATTCGCCAAAAACTAGCATTTTTGACATGCGTTTATCATAACAAAGGAAAAGAGAACTATGGAAAGCCAAAAGTTTCAGAATTACGCTATCGATTAAACGTGTCAAATATAGCGTTTTCAACAGTATTTCCGCAGCAGAACAAGCCTGATGAAAAAGCTGAATTTAGTAGCATTTTAACGTTTGCAAAAAGCACCACAGACGTCATATTGTCATGTGATGGTGTAAAAAAAATGCTGTTTTGGTTGCACAGAGCGCACACCATTCACAGCGTTTTGCATAGTATAGGGAACCCTCCCACGATTTCCACAGCCAGTAATATTAAACTTTTCAAAGCTACGACGACTGTAATCAATACAGTTTAAAGTAAATTAGTTAATTTACGAAAATAGATATCTCATAAAAACATAATACAAAAACGATCTGTTTTTTTCAAATACACAAATATAACTCAAATAGGTACTTGGTATATTAACAAATAACCTATTATCCAATATATTGTTGCATCAAACCACATAACCACTGTATGCATAAAGTGTGTGTATCAACCACACATCATGATTTGTTTTGTCTATTTGCTGGGACAGTTTACTTGTTTACGCAGATAATAACTTTATTCATCCTTGTGTTAATCAGAAGCCAAGAAACTAGACTGTCTTAATAATTGTCAGACAATAAATACCAATAACAGCACTTCTTAACCCCCCTAATCATTTGGTGCCATCCACTGGGCAAAGCGTGCCTGGGATAAAGATTATACTTCAACAACTACTGCTTTGTGCTCTGATTTGGTGCATTTAACTAATAAACCTTAAAGTTAACCAAGAAATTAACTATTTTAGCTATAATCAGAAAACCTATTATATCAAAAATCCTATTATGAATATTTAGAAAAAAAGTTTAGAATATATTAATATTAACTCCGAAACACAACACGGAGCAAAACCTTCACTAAATGTTCTATAAAATAATAACAGGGTTAATATTTAACTAATGTCAGGTTGTTGTCAACATTAGACAACTTTTGTAAAAACTCCATGAAACTGACGAGTCCAAAGTCCCCTTGGAGCTAGAAATCTGTTTATCTTTGCTTTGTAAGCTCCAACATATATGACATTAAGAATAAGGTAAAAAAAAACTATCATTAAGTACAACACATGAAGATTCAGAATGGCTTGTGTATTATTAATGTGTTTTTTAATTTTGTTACCAGCACATCTGGTGAGTATTTCCCACTTATTTGATTGTTAGCTGTTTTGACAAGTGCTTTCAACAACGTGCTAATATGAGTCCTATTTTATATTTCCATAGGCAGAATCATCCGGAGTGTTCGAGTTGAAAGTGCACTCTTTTACAAGCACAAGTAGTGTGTGTGAACGGTCCAGCGACTGCCAGATCTTTTTCCGTGTTTGCCTGAAGCACTTGCAAGACATCATATTACCAGAGCCACCATGCACTTACGGCACTGGAATGACAGGGATACTCAGCGCAGACTCCATCTCCAGCAGTGCACATATCCGTGTGCCTTTTCAATTCAAGTGGCCGGTAATTAGTCTAGCTTTAAAAAAAAAATAGCCCACTATTCATTATCAGTTAGCCTATTTATGTAGCTTATATATGCACGTCTAATTCATGCAAGTAGGCTAATATTAAACAGAGTGTTCTGACTTTACAGGGAATCGTCTCGTTGATAATAGAAGCCTGGAACGCAGAGTCCTCTGTCCAGTCAACAGGTATGCGCTCGACTATTGCCTCACGTTGTGTGGTTGTATTAGTTTACACATGTATTTGTCACCACCAGATCAATAACATATAATTTGTTTTATTTATTTCAGAAAACATCAACAACAGGATCAGCCATTTGGCCACCACAAAAAGAATCAGCATAGGCAAGGACTGGTCCCATGACATGAAGCATGGAGAGCAAAGCCAACAGGGTTTTTCTTATCGCGTTGTGTGCGATGAATTCTACCATGGCGAGGAATGCTCGGATTTCTGCCGCCCACGGAACGATGC
>JAUCMT010000051.1:8696201-8711530 GCA_032357475.1 Enteromius thamalakanensis
ACGTGCCGCCTCGGGTGGCAGGGCCCCCTCTGCGACGAGTGCCAGCGATACCCAGGGTGCCTGCATGGCACCTGCAATCAGCCCTTTCAGTGCACTTGCAAGGAAGGCTGGGGCGGCCTGTTCTGCAACGAGGATCTGAAATTAAATAATGAACCTGTAGACTCTAAAAAAAATGTTAAAAAAAGTTCTTCAGACGTTCTTCAATGGTTCTTTGGGGTGGTAAAGGTGCCAAATAGCACCTTTGCCGAATATAAAGAAACCATTAAGTCAACCATTATGTTTTTTTTAACTGTGTTGGATGCACTTAATTAATGCAGAGCACAAATTCCAAATATGGGTTACCATACAGCTTACACCTCACTTCATTATACTTCAAATTTTGTTTTTACAGAACATTAAACTTAATTTACTAGTAGAAAAATACATTTAATTTACATTTTTTTATTTTTTATTTCATAGTGTAATTTTAGTAAATTAAACTTAATTTCAAGCTTGATTTTGTAGGCACTCATTTTATATGCTGCCAAAAATAAATAAATGAAAGTTTTTTAAAAGTGGCAAGCACTTTGTTTCTCGTTAAGCTTTTACTACAGTCATTTGATGCTTTGAAGATCCAATTTGGTAAGAACTGATTAGTTATCATTCATTATATAGGGCCCATTTTTATAGAGTGTGCCGTAGTTTATTAATAATCATAATTTGTAATATGGCAAAAAGTTATAAAAGGTGTTTTTGAATTTGAATTCTTTGGAATTTAAAACCAAGAAGAAGTGATTGCAAGTTTAAAACCTTGGAACCATCAAGACTTTCATCCGAGACTGCATCTGGACGGATCTGGATCTGGATGGATACCGGACCCGAGGCCGACGGTACCTGAAGGGCTGGGCCAGGTTCAGACAGATATTTAGAAAGGATGCTCGGGTTCGAGTCGTGCTCGGTCACATCAGCGAGAACGTGTGCATGTGTTATAACGGCGCTTTTTGCCCTGCGTGCGCTGATGCTCTCATTTGTTGACATATCCGAACTCCTTCCTACAGTTGCTTAATAAAAGCGGGCTTTTCACACAGAAAAGTGCATGTGTCATTAGTATGAGAAACAAATTAGATCGGGCTGGGATCGGGTTCGGACATAAATATCTTAAAGCCTGTCGGACTGCCCTGTCGAACGCAGGCCAGGCTCGGATGGAAAAGTGCAGCCCGATACGCACTCTAATCTGGACCCTCACCAATGAGGGAATACAAGTATATTTAACTAAACTAAACAGAGGTTTAGTATTAATTATAGACCTCGTTATAAACTACGCTGATGGTTAATAGTTGGTTAACTGAGATGCGTCTATATTGCCCTGATGCGGGCTGAGGAGGAGAGTTTATGTGGCTAAAGATTCTCCAAGAACCACAGCTGGAAAATTGCAGAAAATAGTTGCATCTCTGGGTCAGAAAACCATAAAATATACACATTTTTAAGGTTATGACAATTTTTTAAATTAATAATTTGTATAATGGACAATCTTAAAAACATCAGTGTAGAATATGGCCATTTCTTTAGTGGTTGGCCTGGTTTAGCCGGTCAGCAGTTGTCACTTTGAACTGCTTGTAGATTAAAACTGTAGCGTTCTTATGATCTATCTGTAGTCATCTCTCTTTCTTTAAAACATTATGGCTGGGTCAATGTTCATAATATTTATGCTGGCTATATCTATTGCTATCTACTCTTTGAAATATTTACCCTATGCCCATTAATTTAACACTTGTAAGAAGTAATGTTATCCAAGTTATTAAATGGATGCATACATGCAAATTGCACCCATTCTGCATTTCTTCCTACTTGCTTTTATGTTTGTGTTGTGGAATCTGTAGGTTGTGGCTAGGTGCTACGTCTTAAAAGTGTTTTTTGTTTTTCTTAGCGATATACTTCTTGTGTTTTCCAGAGTTCTGAGGTGTTTTACATGCTCCGTATTGTCTAATATTAAAATTATGAGTTTATTGAGGCAAAAGTCCTAATACTCAATTGTTCATTCGAATTAAAGCTTGAAATGAAGTGTGACCAGAAAATTACTCTGCTACCACAGTTAGTCTAGAACTTCATGCGGCACAATGTTGATGACATTATTAATGTATAACTAAAGAACTCACCTGTCTGCCATCTTGGCCCACATTTGTCTGTCCCCTTACTACTGTCCTGATGTTGTCATCCAACCGTCTGTGTAACAAAATAATTTGAATAAGCTGACACCCTAAAGAACCTCCATATATTAATGCAAACCACCTATGAGTCTAAATATGAAAAACTCACCTGATTTTAAGTCGAATGTTATTCACCACTTCATCTATATTCGCCAAAGACTACAAAAAACACATTAAATCAGGGGGAAAACATTCACAAATACACATAAGTTATTCTTTAATTTCATCCCTTTAAATAATCAACATCTTATTAGTCACTTCTTCATGTTTGGAGAGCATAATGCCCTCTAGTGGAAGGTTTTTAATAAAGATATACATATATTTTGTCGACCCCTGCTCAGTTATCCTAATTCAGACTCACCTGTTCTGTTGGAAACAATGTATTAATGTATTCAACAGCATTGAAGTCGGCTCGATCCAAGGGGTCTTGGCTGGGGAAAACCTAAACAAATGAGCAGATAACCAATGTTAAAGCCGAGACCAGAAAAGGAGAGCTGAATGAGCATCAAGTGTTCTTTAAGTCTAAAGTGACCAATGAGCTTTTCTACACTGCAGTGTGTTCAGTAGGCACATTAACAGACAGATGAAGAGATCCAGTTTTAATATTTCTTGACTAAAAGCAAGCCCTTGGATCACCGGTATAAATATAAGCTATTTTCTTTTTTGCATTTACACTACCTCTCATCAAGTCCAGACCAGTGGCCTGTTCCATAAAACAAGTTTACCAAATAAGCCAGGCTTTTAGCAGATAGCCTGACTTAACAACCCAAATTAAATGGCAATAAGTCAGACTAACTGAAATAAACCTGGCTTATTTGGTTTATGGAACAGGCCCCAGCAGTAGTACATTTTAAGCTTCTTAACCTGCATTACAGGGCAAAATCCGTATTTTATTCATCTTTTACTGTTCTCCCTAGTTGATATCCCGTAATGATTCAATATGTATCTTGACACCTTCAAATAAAAAGCTGGCAATGACATATTTGAGTTTGCTGGTTTGTCGTTGTAAAACTAAGCTTAGTTTTGACAACAGCAATCGACGTAAACGTTTACGTAACACGACAAATAAACCAGACTTTACTGAAATTGTGAGCATTATTGGAGATGTGTCGAACTGGCTATTAGCATCTCTGAAGACAACAGCTGACAGCTTGTCTGACACTGCATTAAAAACCGACACAACGCCGATTCATGCTGAGTTACCTGCTCGATGGCTAGCTGCACTTCTGGAGTAAGGTGTAATATCGCCTCCAAATCTTCCACAAACTCTAATTCTTCATCCTCCATCATTGTGAACAGTAAACAGTCGTATTATTTCCCTGTGCTGACGTGAATCCTATTTTACCGGCGTCGAAGCGCAGGAAACTAATTTGCATTAGCGCCATCTGTGGCGCTGGAGACTCAACACAAAACACTGTAGAGTCGATGAGGTCAGTCAGGCTCACTTTTAATAATATTTATAAAGATTATATTAGTTTTTTTATCATTTTTTATAATACTGGTCTATGAAAAATTACCAGCTCGCATACTGTAGTAATATTAGATTTAGAAAAGTACTATAATATCCTTTAATGGAAACTGGGGACAGTCTGAGATTGAGAAGCAGATTAATTTTTATAAAATAAAATATAAAATTTTATAAAAAAAAATTTATAAAATGCACAAAAAAGTGAGGGTCTGAACGTCTCCAATTAACCAGTTCTCTTAAGTTAATGAACAATATACAGAATACATCTACATCTGAACAGGTTGATAGTGAAATGTGAACTATACTGTGCTACAGCTTGCTTAAAGTTCAAGATTAGCTCATTGTGAATTGAAGATCCCTTCTGCTGTGTACTTTGTTTCCTAAACTGTAAATGATTGACCTTGTTACTCACTGAGATTCTGTCTCAGATATGAATGACTCCATAAAGGAGACACAAGATGCCTCAGGAGCAGCTAGACACTCTCTGCTATAAAATAAGAGAAGGACTGCATAAATGGAGGGATATTTTCACATGGTGAGTAGATGCAAACATGCAGTGCATACAGTGGTTTCGGCAAGTTTGAGACCATGTTGAATTTTTTTTGCTTAGCTCTTTGGATCTCAAGTCATGCTGTATAACATGATTGTCATTGTTCAGTGTTGTTTTAGTATTATTTATGATCTATTGTAATATTTATAAATATTTGGAATATTTTGTAAATTTTGTTTATGTTTTAGTTTTTTCTTTTTTCTAGGTTTTTCATTTTTTTTAAGTGCTTTTATTGTTTTAATAAACAATTTGTTATTTTGGGGGTGTTTTCATTTTTATATATTATTTTTATGCTTTATTTCAATTACTAATCAGGACATTAATTATTTTTAATAGTTAAATGTTAACAATAGCAACACTGTCAGGTTTAACAATGATATAGGCCTATTTTAAATACATTGTACTTTATACAGTATCTACATTTTATAGTGCATAACAGTATAACAACCCTCATCAAATGGTGCACAGTTATTCCATTCAGTGTTCATTACAGGCAACTATTCAAGACTTTGCTAATGGGACAAGGCCTCTCAGCACTGATCTGTGGGACTGCTGTAACATCTCAGTATCTGGCGTCCGTTTACTATCTGAATACACCCATGCTGCAGAGCTTCATTAATTACACCCTTCTGGGCATCACTTACACCATGGCTCTGATCTTCAGAAAAGGTATTTGATCATTAGCTATTTAATCACTTTCACTGAGTCCCTTTTATTCTTGCTCAAACACAAAATATCTGCTACTGTTTTATACTCTTTTTTTTTGGCATGTAATATTCAGGTTGCCTTTCTTTTAATGTAGGTGATGGCAATATTTTGCAGATTTTAAAGACAAAATGGTGGAAGTATCTATTGCTGGGACTGACAGATGTGGAGGCAAATTATGCAGTGGTGAAAGCATATCAGTACACCACATTAACCAGCATACAGGTGACAGCTTTTTCTGCACACACTGTGCTTACACAGCCACTCAAAAGCGAGGGGTTGGTAAGTGTTTTTTATGCTCACCAAAACTACATTTATTTGATCCTAAAAAATATATTTAAAAAAGTAATTTAATCCTGTGATGCTACTCAAATGTACCAACCCCAAACTTTTGAACTGCAGCGAAGGTTCTTAATTTGCATTTCAAAGCGTGTTACGAAATTCTCAGCTCAAGCTGATGTTTGACTAACTGTCCTGCATTTCAGCTGTTGGACTGCTTTATTATCCCGGTTTTGATGATCTTGTCCTGGTTCTTCCTGAAGACCCGTTATAGGATCATTCACTATGTAGCTGTATGTATATGTCTGGCTGGGGTGGGAGCCATGGTGGGAGCAGATATCCTTGCTGGCCAGGACCAGGGATCTTGTGAGGAACAAGCTGGTTCTCCAGAACATACATGTACATAAATATAGCATAATATGTAATTCAAGTCAAACCATGACCATTATTCATTCCTGTATCGACTACAGCAAGTGACATTCTTCTCGGTGATGGTCTGGTCCTAGTCAGCGCCACTCTGTATGCAGTCTCTAATGTGTGCCAGGAATACACAGTGAAGAATCTGAGCAGGGTGGAGTTTCTGGGCATGATCGGTCTTTTCGGGTCAATCATCAGTGCAATACAACTGTAAGCTTTGTTCAGAAAGTAGAGCTGTTCCTAAACATCAGTGCCACATTATCTGCACTGTTTAATTTTGTCACCTACAGAGGGATTCTCGAACATAACGAAGTGTCTAATATTCAGTGGACATGGGAAATTGGTAAAGTATGGTGATGCAAAACGAAAATCCTTTTCAGTTATGTCAATGCCTTCATCTGAGGTGTGATTTTTGGCCTCTCTCTTCAGGTCTTATCCTGGCTGTATATGCGCTCTGCATGTACGGCTTCTATAGCTTCATGCCTGTGGTGATAAAGATGAGCAGTGCCACAGCCGTCAATCTTTCCTTACTCACTGGAGACCTCTTCAGCCTGTTTTTTGGGCTGTTTTTGTTCCAGTACACTGTGAGTAAAATACAGTAGGCTACTTCATTGAGGCATGTGTATTTTATATTACAAAATTATTAAAAAATATTATACTTTTCATTCATTTTATTATTTTTAATGTAATTTGCAACTACTTTTCTTAATAATATCGATGTTAAAAACATTTTAATATTTTTGTGGAAATCACATTTTGCGAATAGAATAGTCAACAATGATTTATTTAAAAGATTAAGATATAGTTCTAAAAATCATGTTAATGATTTTTGTTAAAGAATATCTGCGTCAACACCACAACTATAACGATAAAGGACAGAGAAACGATATCGTTGGGAATCATTTTCCGAGCGATCTTTTCCAGCTGATGAACGATACAAACATTGACAGCCAATCAGAATCATTCCTGCTATCACGTGATTATGAATTTAAAGCGGCAGACGCGCTTGAGCTTAGAATAAACAGACGATATCATTCGCTGGTGTGGACGGAAATATAGTTATCAACGTTATCGTTATCTTTATAGTTATTGTGCTTGGTGTTTTGTTTTGTTTTTTTGTAAATATTATTAATGTCTTTACTTTAACTTTTAATCTTCCTAAAAATGAATGAAAAATGAAAAAAAAAATGATTAATAAAATTCCTTAAATGTGATTAAAGTATAATAAAAATACGTTTCTACGGTTTTATGACCACCTTTTATGTTAATAAAAGAAAACTCATCAAAATAAACGCTGAGTAAAAATAACAAGAAATTAAAGTCTCTTTAATCATTCATAATTAGTGGCAGTAGTATCTGTGTCCTTGTATTCTTATCTCATATTTTCTGGCCTGGGTCATTGTGACATGGAGCTATATATTTTTTTAATGTGTGAATGTTTTTTGAGTCCTCTATGTCCTCAGCTTACTCTTTGACCCTCTTACCAAAAAAATATAGAGAAATATCTTAATAATTCATTTACATACTAAATGTACAGCACTGTTTGACTCTTTTTAGATTTAGATTAGCTTCTTTGGTATTTAGACCATCATTGCTAAATAAGGTATTTCAGTCCATATTCAGCTCAGTTGTTCTTTTTCAGTTTTCAGGACTGTATATTGTGTCACTAGTGGTGATCCTCATTGGTTTCATCATGTTTAACACCGTCCCTACACTGGACCGAGCTCTTGGGCCAGCGTCTGATGAGGAAGGTTATGACAATCCCGCTGCTGAGTTTGATAACGACAGCACTCGAGGCTGTGTGGATGAGATAATCTGTGCACAAGCAGAGCAAGATCAAATCAAGAGTCAGGTTAATGAAATGCAGTCAGCATGTGTCATCATAAACAGTGTTAAATTGTAGTTTTGGTAACTCCAGTGTAAAACAGATCAGAACTTTTTATCTCTTTTTTTTGTCATTATATTTTAATAGCGGTTTATGTTGATAAATCAAATGAATAAACTGCATTTGTATCTGGTGTGAGAATAACTGGTATGAGAGTATAAAGTTTTTATCGTATGATATTTTGTGTTTACACAAATAAATGATATAACCGTTGACAAACAAACTGATTTTTATGCCACTGTTGTCACTGATATTTTTTGTATAGAGAAGCGTTTTGTAAAATTAAGAAAACAAAATAATAAAAGATATGAAAAATGTTTTTATGTTGATTATTCAAATTGCTGCACGGATACCGAACATAATGGTATCGTAACTAAATTATATTTTTGTAATCATCAGGTCGGTTCCAAAGTGTTCTAGATATCTTATTTAATGGTCCTATAACTGTATCCAAGTATTGCATGGCCCTTAAAATAGATCTTTGATCTTACATTGAAAAATACAGCAAAAAGGTACTGTTAAAAATACATATTTCCAACACAAGATCAAATATAATACCTAGAGTTTAAGCTTAAAGAAGCACAAAGCAGCCACCACCAAATGCGTTATTATTATTTTTTTTGTGAGCTAAAGTTCACCCCAAAATAAAATTTTGTCATTGCTTCGTTCCAAAGACTTTTGTTTTTTGATGAAAAGAGCTCTCTGACGCTCACAGAAACTTAGCAAGGACATTAAAATGTTAAAATGATCCATGTGACATCAGATGTTCAACTGTAGTTTTATGAAGCTGGAGAATATATGTTTGGACGGAAAACAAAAATAGACTACAAGGGGCCGGTTCCATAAAACAAGTTTACCAAATAAGCCAGGCTTTTGGCAGATAGTCTGACTTATTTCAAACCAAATTAACTGGCCATAAATCAGACTAACTGAAATAAACCTGACTTATTTGGTTTAACTTGTGTTATGGAACAGGCCCCAGGAAGTGTGTTTTGTTGTATTTGTGTGTTGTTTATGTGCATGAAAAGTTATCAGAATTTGTTATGAAGATGAAAGGAGGTTTTTATGGGTTTGGAAAGATTTAAGGGTGGGTAATCAATGACAGAAATGTCATTTTTGGGTGAACTGCCCTCTTTCAAATAAACAAGATTTATTATCATGCATTTCCCGTTTATAATCATTAGCATATTTGATTTATTGTCAGCAATAAAAAGATGAATTTGTAAAGTATTTCTTGGCAGCTGGGCTTCTTTACTATCCAGATTCCCATGACCTTACCCTGTACTTTCCCATTGCAATATTTAATTTGTGTGAGGTGAGCAGGATCATCTTTACTCTAACACAAGGACTGTTCAAACTTTAAAACCACATATGATAGGTCTGGTTGCATGAATGGTTTCTGTTTTTGCCAGGTGCTATTTATAACACATTATTGACTGTTTCAGACTGTAAGGAATAATTTATAACCTTTATCTTGCTTCCAACCAAGCCCTCTTTGCTGGATGAACAACAGGGGGTGACTGTCCCAGTGAATGATGTGGTTTTGCTTTGCCAGAACGCCTTCCATTGCCAGATGCTGCCAACCACACATCTTACTCAGTCACCACACATCTTTTTCACTTGTGTACATGTTTAAAAAGTAAAATAGTAATATACATGAAAACTATTTTATGCGAGGCACACAAATAATTTTTTTCATGTATCTAATAGCAAATAATCTAATTATTATACGTAATATTTAAAAGTTATATAACCCTGTTTGAAAAAACATTATATGCTGGTTTAAGCTGAAAGTTCTATTAGAGGTTTAAGAAATATTGTACAGACGAATTTAAAGGCATAGTTCACACAAAATTATCCATTTACTTCCAAAAGTTTTTTTCCCAACACACAAAAGAAGGGTATTTATTTATTGTCCATTCAACTGAATTTAAAATGTTCCAATGTTTCTAGCATTCTTCAAAATTCCATACAGGTTTGACCAGTAAATGATGCAGATTCATTTTTGGCTGAACTATCCTTTCACTGGCCTGTCAAGAGTCCAAAAATGACTACTAAACAATAAGTAAATGTATCAAGATTTATTTTTTATTCAACATTTGTTTTTTTATTTACTTACAACATAATGGACAGTTAGGTCTATACTCAGCCCCGAATTTACAGGCTATATACAAATTGAACTTTCTCCATAGGGAAAACACACTCTATATATACGCATATATATATAATATCAGTGTGGAAAGAGGTCTGAAAAGTTGCCCCAACAATATATATATATATATATATATATTTATAACTGTACATGGTCCCAGAAACTGAAAAGAACATATTTGAAAATGTTAGCACTGAAACAAGAATCATCCATCTACATGTGAAAACAGCCACATCAATTAAGTCTATTCTAGTGTGAATACACGAAACTAAAACCTGACAACCAAGATAAAAAAAAAAGAAGTAAAAAAAGTTCATGTTTTTTCTCTCACACGCTTACAGAAGCGAAACAAATGCAGGGACTCTTGCGCAACATAATGCTAGTGTGATTGGTAAACCTGGCTTGCTCTTACTGGGACAACCAACAGGGATCACAGTGTTAGTTTTAAATCAAATCTCCGTACATACAGGCTGTGCTCTACCTGCAGAACTGTGTAGCGGTCAATGTGGCTCGATACAGACATCCTCCCATCCATGAATCCTTCACCGTCTCCCAGACTCTTACAACTGTCCTGAAGCCTAAAAGAAGTTCATTTTAGCAACACGGGGCGACGTCAATCCACCAATTGCAACATTATTAGTCACCAAACATAAAAAAACAAAGCCTCTGAGAAACACATTCACTACACAAACACATGTCATTTAAACATCATGTCACTCTGCTACATAAAAAAAGTTAACCATGCAGTTATTTCCTGCACAACATAACCAACATTGATCACCAGTGGCAAGATGAAGGCATTGGATTGGTTGGAATACATTCACAATGACATCCAGAACAATGTTTGCGCCGTTGCAGACGAATGGCTATTTAATATCATTCATACACCACTGAGCTGGATTTAAGTAGGTGGCTCTGTTAGTGAATAATTTAAAAGAGTGCAGGTGCAGCAAGAGAACAATAGGGGGCGTCTGTGCAGCATTGAACAGGACTCCAGATTGACAACGTTAAAGGCACTCCTGTCAGATTCCCAGGACTCACGTGACAGTCACACAATGATAGTGTCTATGCCAGCTAGAGCACTACAGATAAATCATGTGAACTCTGTAAAAAGATATTGTCTAATAGAAACATCTCACATACACTCCTGGTGTCTGAATGTACAAGTCAACGACATGATTGACTATTGTACACTGCAAAAATGATTTTCTTGATTTCCAGTAAACCCCCCCTCTCCTTTTTTTTTTTTTTTAAATAATCAAACATGTTTATTTAATAGCAAAATAAAATGGCTTGATATATTATGTTTTCTGATAAAAAAAGTAACAAAGTTTGGTGAGTGTATGCTCATGTGAGGCAAGAAAAAAAGCTTTATTGAAAGGGAAATGATATTTTTCTTACTCCAGATTTTTTTTTTCTTGTATAAAGCATAAGTTCACTTAATTTTAATACATTTAATATTTTAATTTATCTTCCTTCTAAAGTAAATGCATCTTGCTTTAAGAGTTTATAAATATTTAAAATAATAATAATAATTAAAAAAAATTAAGAAAATCATTTCTCCAGTGCAATGATGCTGCTACATCTTGCATCAACAGTAGTGGTAAAATGAGACACCAAACTGACCAGGTGAATGGATTTTAAAATGACAGTTCACAAAAAGAAAAAAAGAAACACATTTACTAATCAAGTTGTTCCAGACTTTTACGACTTTCTTTATCCTGCAGAACACAAAAATGAGCTATTTTGAAATGTTTTTTTTTTTTTTTTTTTGTCCAGACAATGAAAGTCTGAAACAGGGTCTGTGTGGTTTCGAACCTCACTGGCTTCTATTGTACTGACAAAAACGGTTCATGTTTTGCAGAAAAAGTAAAGTCATACAGGTTGAAACGACTGAAGAACTGGTTCAGGACTCGCCCCTGTACATTAAACCTGGTCTAGCTGGAGCTTAGAAGAGTCTCACATGAGGTGTGCTGTTAGTTGAGGGGTTAGTGTGAGGTATTATGGGGGCTGCCTTTTCATTAAGTCATTTAAACCAGTAGTCACACATATCAGGCTGGCTGAGAGTCAATCTAGGCTGGGATCGCACCACAGTTTCATCATAATTCACTCCACTAGAGCCTAAAGCACACTGAGCAGCACACAAGCACTCTAAACTTTGCCTTTGCCCACACATAAAGATAAAACATCTCTTTTTTTCTTTTATTATATATATATATATATATCATTATATAGTATTAGACATTCAATAAATTTCTTTGTGTCGTCTTTATATACTTTCTTTTCATTTGGAATGTACTGAGTCCTTTAGCTTTATAGTTCATTTGAATGCAGTGCTGTATGTGGCGGCAGTCTCAAACGGGGCAGACTGGTCTGTAAGTGTCTATTATACTCTCTCTGGGGGTCCGTATGTCAGCGCTTCAGGCCAGCTTTAGCGTGCTGACTGGGAAGGAGGGCATGGTCACCATTGTGACTGGGTTGAGGACGGTCTGGCCCACCAGTTGAGGGTGATGGGTAACCATCTGAGCACCAACCGGTGTCTGCTTGGCTTGCACGTTGGTCGCCGAAGTGCCGTTCATCTGGCTGTGGGAGAGGGTTTGTGCGATGTGGCTCATGACTGCCGGCTGTGTGACTGTGACGGGCTGTGGGTAGATTGCCGGAAGATGGGCGACAGTGATGTGGCTGATGGATTGAGGTCCTGGGGCTAGCTGCATCGCGCTGGAGGAGGAAGGAGCGATGTGGGCCATGTGTTTAGAGGCCGGTTGGATCACGCGGTTGATGGTTTGGATGACAGAGGCGTGTGACGTCGATCCCGCATGGGCGATGACGGAAGGCTGCAGGCTGGCCGCGGTCACTATATGGGTCTGGGCTGGAGGTAGTGTCTGTGGGGTCACCATCTGGGCAGCCTGTGCTGGGGTCGATGTCAGAGCGGGAGCTGAGATCGGAGCGGCCGCGGCGATGGGGGAGAGTTGAGCCGAGGGAATGGGGAGTAAAGTCTTTGATGGTTTGGGAGGGATGGGGATGTGCTGTGTTATGAGGGATGACACAGGACGGGACTTCTTTAAATCTGGCTGAAGCGCAGCAGGCACTTTGGGTAAGGCGCTGGGCATCTCTTCTTCGATATCTTCATCAATGTTGTCTTCACCTTCTGTTGAGACAACAACAACAAATAGTCAGAAACTATAAATGGATTGTTTCATGTTAAAAACAAGATCAAAGTGAAAGCTTTTGTGGCTTTTTGAAGCCATTTACAATTTTTTAGGATATATACAGCATCATGTAAAGGATTGGGGTGGGAAAGATTTTCCAAGTGTATTATTACCAAGGCTGCGCTTCCTTAAATACAACAAAATAATCTTATGGAATATTATTTTATTTTATTTTATTTCACTTTTTTAAATAATAAAATGCTGATTTGCTGCTCAATAAATAGTTTTTTTAATATTATATAATAATATTACAATATTACATGACTAATAACGTCATCATTATAATAATAAAAATATAATATTTAATATAATATGTCCTCATTTGTAAGTCTGTTTTGATAAAATAACCAAATGTCTGAGAAATAACTGTAAATATAAATGTAACTTCATATGTAATGTAAATACAATTTTGTGGAAACCATGAAACATGCAAATACTTTGTGGTCTATTTTATCCCAAAGGATTTTCTGCACTGATAAGAAACTGAAATCTTTTGCAACATAAATGCCGTTACTGTTACTTTCGATCAATTGGACGCGTTGCTGAATAAGTGTTGATTTCTTTATTTTTAAAAAAGAAAATAAATAAATCTTACTGATCCTAAACTTTTAGAATGGTACCGTTATGCAACTACAAATCTGTTTTGATTCTCTTTTAAAAAGGGCAATTGGTGCTTATACCAAATGTAAACTAAGAAATGTATCAAGTGATTTCAAGGGGTTTTTAAGCTCGGGCAAACAAAAAGCATGCTGTCAATTAGCATGTAAACCTGCTGATGAGGTCTTCTGTAGGACTAACCTGAGGCAGTGGAGGTAGAGGCCTGGTCATCATCTGGCTGGACAGTCTGTCGAAGAACACGGTCGATCTCAATCACGTCCAACCGCTGACTCAGCTCATTCTTCAGCTCGGCCAGTCTCTGCTGCAAGGCGATCTTCTCCCGCGCCAAACGCTCCATTTCATGCTCGTAGTCCTTCTCCTTCCTCTTCAGAGTCTATGAGGGGAAACAGAGAAATTAAAAAAAAGAGTGAGCATGCACAAAGAGCTGGCAGGAAGCACTTAAAGTCTATAGTCTGCAAAAAGAAACAGCTGCAACAATAAAATGTTATCATCTTGTGCAGCAAAAAGCAGGTAAGAGCATGCACTTAGAGATTTACCTTAATACCCCATCTATCATCAAAGAAGGCCAGCTAAAGCAAAATAAAGAATCTAAAAAACTAGTAAGAGGCAAACATTTGGATGAGAAAGAACACAAAGTAAAGGATTTATACTGTAGATAAACATTTAGTCCTAACTTGCAGATTAATAAATACACTGATATGTTACAGATATATGCATTGGGTAAAAAGAGACATCATTACAAGATACTAATTTATGCAAAATAATTATTATAATGTAATAAAATGCTATATAATTTATAATGTAATGTATTTATATTAGGTACGAATTTATGTGTTATTAATTGACTTGATAAAATAAATAAATATATATTTAAAAAAGATCATTATTTTATATATATATATATACTGTGTTATGTATTTGAATATTTATAATTTATATTATAAATAAATGTAATCATCATAATGACATTTTAGACTTTATATTTCATTACATATATACTTTTCATTTATATCCTCTCTATATAAAACAACTATATATAAAATAACTGGTCATCATGTCCAGGTTAATTTTGTGACTGTCTAGGCTGCTTAAATTAATGCAATTTCTTATGAGGAAGACATCTGGGAATTTAGAAATGCAAGTAAAAAATTCTTCTCTGTAAGTGTGCTTGTAATCATCTATAGACGTAGACGTCAGTTCTTCCTGGATGCCTCGGCCCAGCTCACACCTCCCCCACCCTCTGTTTTTACCCTGCCACTGCTACTCTCTCTTACTCACACAAACACGTGGATTACCCAAGGCATGACAGCACCTCCCACTTCTGGGAAGGCATTTACTTGCCGTGCACGAGTGCTCACGCTGAGTAACCGGTGGGAGGAGCCCATGACACACAAGCTTGGCCAATCAGAAGCGGACATCTGGGTAGTGCGAGCGTGCTAAACAAGACTACGTCTTCCCACAAAAACACACAGATACTGATCCAACTTCACGAACATGTAAACCAAACAGTAGATCAGAGAAACACGAAACTCCAGACACATATACACATACACACAGAGAGAGTAAGAAAGGTGGGACAGAGAGCAAGACATCATACACTGGGTTGGGCATAAGTGACCCAGTTTCCCTGCACTGTCAGCTGATGCATGAGAAACAAATAGACAACAAGGACACAACAGCAGCTAAGGCCCTTAAGAGGATGGATCCAGAGAGATTAAGGGGTCTGTGCACAGATTGAGAAGAGGAACTCCACTAAACACAAACACACACACACACACACATACATATATATATATATATATATATACAGAGGGTAAGGAAAGAATTGAGACACCCTTCAATATTTATCTCTGTGTTATA
>JAUCMT010000051.1:8711630-8731885 GCA_032357475.1 Enteromius thamalakanensis
GTCCCAACAGTGAAGCATGGTGGTGGAGCATCATGCTGTGGGGGTGTTTTTCAGCTGCAGGGACAGGACGACTGGTTGTTATTTTTATTTTTGCACCCTAAGATTCCAGATTTTCAAATTCAATACACAACATTTAGGAAAATAATGTAGGACTGTCACATCTTCATGTCAAGCAAATTATTATTTTTGGCTCGTAAATGTATTTGTTGTCGGGATGAAAGATAAACCCCCAACATTGGAGCAACGGTACAACAATACTTTCAAAATTCTTCCTTTAGATCATCTTGGGAATGAGGCTGAATTTAAAAAACGCATTGCCCCTATTCTTTAAATTAGAAATACTAACATGCTGTCATTGAATGACAGAAGATACATGTTTATTTGATTTAATATTGTATTTAAAGCATATGTTAATTTAAATGTCAAGCCTGAAGTCTGAAAGCTGAGGTTCAAAATAAATCTAAAAATTTTGGTAATAATGCAAATTAAATCACATAGGTCACTAAAAAAGACAGTTCAAATTGATTCATAAAAATACATTTAAATCATTTCTCTCTCAACATTTTTTTACATTATAAGAGAAGTAATGATCATGATGCTGAACTAACGACATGCTCTTTAGGAAACTTAAAGGTCAAATAAAGAGCACATTCAAATTACTGTGATAAGTATCAGTGAAATCACTTCATATAAAACAAATTTAAAGAAACCCACTACATCCTAAACAATGACAATGTGCGCTCGTATCACACAGCACCACGTGCGCTGGACAAGCATGGCCCTGAAGAAATAATATCCAGGCCAGTCATGTGATATGTGTACAGGTGTGTGTAGATCTCAAGACAGTAGATAAAGCAGGCTTGAGGTCAATCAGGTCTCTGTTCTGCTGCGCTCTCTTGAATAATTACAGGACACTGGGCCAATCGATACACATCACTTCCTTTCCAAAGCACAGAGTGGCCTTTCGCCTCTCAGAGGTGTCAGCGTCTTTGTCTCAGCAAATTAGACGGTGGAGTACTCAATTGTTGTCAAGGCAACAGCCGAAAACCGTCAGCGTTGCCGTGGTAACAGGTGAGGCGAGCGGGCAGCAGAGTGTGACAGCGTGAGCATGTGTTGTCTGCACTGGGCAGCACTATAAAGCCTGTCTGATTGAGCACCTCTCAGCAGCTCCATATATAGGTCTGGTGTGCTGCACACACGCTTTACGTAACAACACCAACAGAATGAATCAGAGCTAAGCAGCATTCAGTCTTCAGGAAAACGGGTGACCTCGAAGTTGATCCTTAACTTACATGCCTTTATTTTAGGCCTAACATTACAGACCAATGCTTTCAGCTGCTATCTTAGACAAACATTTGCTTCTTTTTAAATATAAACTACTATTGTTTAAAGCCTAGGGTGTGTAAGATTTCTTGGATGTTTAAAAAGAAGTCTCTTATTCTCACATGCTGCATTTATTTACACAAAAATACAGTAATTTTAAAAATACAGTAATTTATTCCAAGAAACATTATTATTGTCAGTGTAGAAAACAGTTGTGCTGCTTAATATTTTATTATAATAGTTTAATATATTACAGATGCAGTGATACATTTAAAAAATTAAATGTCTAAATACAAATAATACACTTATATAAAGTTAAAAACAAACATATTAAGTTGTGTGTACTATTTATATCTGTTGTCTATATATACATACATACATATAGATTTATATATAACCTACACACAAAAATATACACAGACATATATTATGTAAACACAAACTTTAATTTTGAATGCAAGTAATTACGATTACCCTTTGTAAGCACGAAAACACAGACCCCAAACTTGAACAGCAGTGAACATATGC
The DNA here is from genome assembly GCA_032357475.1 of Enteromius thamalakanensis. Taxonomy (NCBI): domain Eukaryota; kingdom Metazoa; phylum Chordata; class Actinopteri; order Cypriniformes; family Cyprinidae; genus Enteromius; species Enteromius thamalakanensis. The sequence goes on from JAUCMT010000051.1 coordinate 8,713,482, forward strand.
ATTTAGAAATTTCATGAAAATACGAGCAAACATTGTTGCCAGGTCACTTATAACAGTGTATTAATACAGGATCACTGACGAATATTTCATAATTTCTTTAAATAAAACCAGCATATAACAAATGTTTTGCAATATCATAATTCATTCCAACTGACAATAACACACAATAAATTTTTTACTGCCTTATTAGCACATTGTAATAAAACCAAAGCGGTTTATTTTTATGGGAAGCTCAGCTAACAGGTAAAAGGGGTGGAGCCAATTACAAAAAAAAAAACTCAGTTTGATAGAAAAATTGAATTCCAGATGCTGATTGGTTGAATACAGCGTTCCATACGTGATCGAGCAACAGCTATGATGCGAAACACTTAGCTACTACAGCAACCCCGACCACATTTCTACCGTCATGCAAATCTTACCCCTTCATCTAATACGAGCGTTTTCTACTATCACCTCCGCAGCTGTAAAAGACAGTTACACAAGAGCAATCCCTGTTTTTTTCACAAGCGTGCCCTCCTTCCCCTGGGGGCCGGCGCATTCCTTGCTGGCTATCTCCACCAGGCCCTTATTGACCCCACCTCCCACCACTGATGAGCCATGTTGACAGCTTTCTGGTCTGTGTGCTGCATCAGGCGCAGCTCCAGCCCACAGCTGTGCATGCCTGCCTCTATTAGTCACACACACACACACACACATACACAGGCCGGCCTGCTCCACAAACACCCAAACCCACTGAACTCCTGATCCGCGGACTGGGGCCCCTTCACTCCCTCCCTTCTGCTTCAGCCCATAGCAGTTAAACCATCCATGTTATTCTGGCATTTTATGGCTTACATTAATATTTTAATTTAGTATTATTAGTAGCATTTATTAGTTTTCATTAAGCTTTTAGTTTTAATTTTCATGCAGTAGTTAGGTAAAAAAACACCATGAGAAATAGAAACTAGATTGCATTTTTTATTGCATCTTTTTCAGTTTCATTTAAGGAATCAGAGTGGTTTTATGGTTTCAGTTAACTAAAATAACCCTGCTCCTGGCTGAATGTGAGATGTTATCATCTCCAGCACAGGAATAACAACATCTGGATGGTGTTTCAGGAGATGAACGCGAATCATTGTCGTATTCATGATGGTTATGGAGGTAATATAAGGTCAAAAAGGAACTTCTGCATGAACACCAGCTTTCAAACTCAAGGCCGCCTTCAAGGATGAACTGATAGTGGCTTTAATTAGCTTTTGTAGTCGGTTTCTCACAAGCCGAGCGCATGACCTCCCCCTCCCCCATCGGTTTATTATCATCAGTTACTCACTGAAGCCCCTGTGACAAAAAAAGCTTGGGTTTAAGTAAAATACACAAGGCTGTAAACTTATCTAGTCATTTTCACTTAGAAGGTTGCCAGATAAATGAAGACAAAAAAATAGGAAGATATCAATTCTGGCTCACTTGATTCCCTAGCAAAAATGTATTATGTACTGCAATAATATACAGTAGTTCAAAACTAGTATTTCATAATTAACTTGACATTTGTTTTGAGGAAGTGCATCCAGATACGGCCTTTGTGTCTCACAGGGAAGAACACTTCATGTTGAGGATGGATAGATGACAACAGGATTCTCCAAATGATCTACAGATGGTGCGGCTCAACTGGACAGAGCAGAATTAGACATGTAGAAATCTCTGCCAGCCAGGATGAGGCTAACATTTACCAAATAATACTTGTTGAATCAGCTGCATTGAAATTGCAGTGGTTTGTGCAAGACAAATGAGCCTTTCAGCATGCACAGGAAATCATGTGATTTAATCCCACAAGGATAAACCACTTGTTTCTGTAGGGCATGATATAGATGACCAACTGACCTACATGGGTCTTACTCTAGTGCTGACACACACTGCAACACAAAGACAGGAAATGAATCAGGTGGATCTCACAGGATTCATTCTGCTTTTGCTCATCAACATAAACTCAGTGGGTGTAATTCAGTGCACTGATATTTATTTACTTTAATGCAACTGCATCGAAACATTGTTGGGAAAAAATGACCTTGTAGATTTCACAAATCTACGATTATCTGGATTAAACAATCAGTCGCTGGAACACTATGCGCTACTAAGCAGAACAGGTCCTGCAAGATTTCTAAAATAAAAAGGCAGCACCTAATGCGAGGCTTTCAGGGATCGAGCTCGGCAGGAACAACAGCTGGAGGGGGCCGTCACTGGGGGATGACGTCACGCGGCTCTGTCTAGCCATGTGCTCGCTGCTCATGTGGCCGCGGCAGGGAACATGATGAACGCCAGAGTGGGGGAAGGGAGGAAGAGAGGCGGAGCTCTGGGCTACTAGACAGAACAGGGAAACTCCTGAGACTCGTAGGACAGCATTTTAAAGCAGCAGTCACCATTATCCACAGTTCATAACGTCTTAAGTATTATGAGGCCAGTACAGCATGAAAGATGAATATAAATGTGCAGTTTGCTAGCGTGTTTGTGCATGTCAAATCAACATTTGTAAGTGACGTGAAGTGCGAGTCAAAACCACAAGGACTGCAGTGTGACTAGTTCCTCAAGATTTTCCACGACAAGCTCATTTTTATTGAATATTCAGAGAAATGAAAGTAACAGTATGTTAGTGTTTTTAGTATTATCATTAATATGGAACTGTGTGCATTTTATAGAGCTGTCAACTGATTCATTGCATCCAAATTAAAGGTTTTTGTTTACATAATACTGTGTTCTGTGTATATTTATTATGTATATATAAACACACACACACATATGCATGCATACATTTCAGAAAAATATTTAGATTTTATATATACACATGTATAAATGCACACACAAAATTATTTCTAACATAACTTATATGAATATAAATATATACATTTATTTAAAATTTTTAATATATATATATATATATACACTGCATGTGTGTGTATACATATATATACACACATAAAATACACAGAAAACACATATATTATGCAAATTATTAATTAATCATATTACAGTACTAGTATTTTATTTAGTATTATCTATACTCCACTATATTAGTATTTCTTGAGCCTTTTTCCCTTTTGTATTTTAGGTTTAGTTTTAATAATTTTAGCACTTTAACTTCTAAATTGATTTCAAATAGATGCCAGAAGTTTTCTTCTAATTTATGGTTTTCATCTAATGTTATATTATTTTATTTTAACTAATAATTTGAATAGCTACACTTTACAACAGGTTTCAAGTTGTTAACATAAGATAACTATATTATTTAAAATGAATTAACAACATTATCAATCTTAACTAATGTTCATATCATCAGTGTTTTATGGGGTAGCATAAACAATTTTTTTTTTTTTTAAAGATGGTTTATAAATACTGTATCTAATGTATTTCTCATTGTTACTAAATGTAGTCTTTCCTGTTTTAAAAAACAGTAAAAACACTGGCATAGGCTATTTCCTGGCCTAAGCATTGTTGCAATCTGTCCCATGATTAACAACTCACTAATCAGTAACTTTACTTTGGAAGTCAAAAATCTGATCTGGCATGACGTCACAGGAATATGTGAATCAGGTGCCATGAAGATGAATAAAACGAAGAGTAATCTCTTCAAAAAATCCTCTTACTGAGTTCTGGGAGGAGCTGATTGGTCAGTGAGGGGCGAGTGGGAGGGGCTGTGGACTGGAGCGCATGCAGAGGCAGACGCGTGGAGGTGAGGTGCGCGTGCCTGCCTCCGCCCATGGCCTAGCGGACGGCCTAAACACACGCTGTGCTACCGCTGCCTCCACAGACCATCGCTAGACACACGTACACACAAACACAGCGCTAATCATTAAGAGAGAAGCCCCGTGACCTGCAGGCACAGGCACACACTAATCTTTTAGCAGGAACACAACAAGTGTGAAAGAGAGAAAGACTGCTCAAATCCCTGACTGACTATTTTTTGTCATCATTCAGTAAAATATAGTCTACACACGAGCTTCCCGCAAACCTGTCCTCCAGCAAAAACATTCAAAGACAGCAATTATTAACAGTAATACATTTGGGATGACTAATTAAAACCAGCCATGCTACTTATCATTTTTCACTAGTCAGTACACTATTACAAGCTTTTCAGCGGCAAGTTACTTATAAAATAAAATAATAATAAAATAAAATACTACATTTCTGTTTTCGTCACGTTGTAATAGTGAGCAATGCAACACTCAGAACACACTGCTGATATGTCATCTCAAATGTAGGGAAGTCTAATTTATTTCAATAAACGTAAATGACAGTAAATTGACTAAATGTAAACAAACTGGTTAAAAAAAATATTATTAATATTATTAATTAATAAACTCCTTCTAAAAGATTTTGACCATTTAATTCTGAAGTCATTTTATCTAATACAGACTATTTTAAATATATTAGTTTCTGAAAGTAAGTGTAAACTGGTTAAGATAGACCTAATTGCAAAACGTTTAAATTCATGTTTATTCATTTTATTAAATAGTCAATTATATTGTTACAACGAAGAATAAATTATTTGGCACTTTAATTAGGTTCAATGATCAATGTTTTTTGTGCTAAAAAATAATGCTCAGGTTGACTATTTAGTTAAACTATGCAGAAAATATATGCATTTATGTATATCGACCATTTAGTAACTTCACATAAAGTTATGAAGCAGATGCATTTCAAATCTAGCCTGTAGTTAGCTACTTCTTTATGACTTCGTAGTCATATATATCTAGTATATATAGTATATCTACAGTTTCAATGTAGCTTCACAGTACTAATTACAAAAATCTAAATTATGATATATTATTTTTTCACATATTCAATAGAAATTAGCACTCAAAAAGCTTCAATCGCCTAGTATACAGAACACATTATGGAAAAATCACAGCAAACGGCTGGTTGTTTTCAACAGGCCATGTGCTTTAAATAAATACACTTTAAGCCTGATTGAGCAACAGGCAGCAGCGAGCGGGAAAGAGCGATAATGGGTGGGCTGGGTCGGTCTGTCAAATCCACCAATGGCTAAAAGCAGGCGGCTTAAGGAGGGGGTGGGTGTTGGTGCCGGGGATCCAGTGACACGAGTTCTGTTTCCACACTGCCCTAGTTTCCTGCACGTCTTGTGCCTCGGCTAAATCAAATCCTTTGATTTGATTGGATTTCTGCTTCTCCTAAAAGGTCTTGCTGCAGGCGTGCGCATGTGTGAACGAGGCACTGCTTTAATCAGATAGAGCATGGCTTATGATCTCGGTTTACACAAGGAAAAGACTGCAGGAGAGCAACTATCAATTTTCACTCTGCAAATAAACTCCATCAGGGACGCCTAATCTTACGCCTTTAGATCAATCGAAGCAACGCTAGAAAGATCTCAGATTTCAGATAAAAGAGCTGTAACTAACAAACTGAGGGCTGCATCATAGTGTGGTTTCCCTCCTGCTCTTGCACTGCTTTTGTGTGTAAATATACACCTCAAGTCCAAGTCGGATGACATGGGTCGATATACGGATGTACAGCAGACAGTGAACACGTCGATCAAGATGTATCAGCGCTTACCTGAATGTATCTCAAAGCACTTCTCAGAACACTCAGATTGGAGGTCTTCTTTTCATCGACATTCGGGATGTTCTTCTTTAGGGTCTCGAAACACTCCTTTAAGTGAGCACGTCTAGGAAAAAGACGATTCGAATGGTCATGTGACATTGAAAATTCAGTTTTGTTTTAATAATAGAAAAGTCTTTTTTTTTTATTCATAATATTACTGTAAGATTAAATAAATGCAACAGAATGCATAAGAGATTTGGATGTGTAAAAACACTGGTGAAAGGCACTTGAGACTGATAAACCAGCAGCAAAGTTGACCTTACCTGTTCTTTTCAAGCTTATTGTGCACTTCTCTCGTTCCTGCCCTGTAAACACAGGTCATGTGTTCTTTAATAGTTAGCTCTCAAACTCACAGCCTTTAAACCAACTATAAAAGTTTCAACATGATTCAGTTTTAAACAATGGTTAACACCGTGATAAACCACAGCTTCACGTCTTGACTCACCCTCCAGGTCTCTTCTTGCCGTCCAAATTACGGTGGTCATCAGGAGGGCTGCCTCTGGGGCTGGGTTGGGCTGAAGGAGGTCCAGGCTGAGGGAGAACTGCATGCTGGGTAGCTGTGACGATGGGTACCGGGTAGGTCTGGAGCTGCTGGGCTGGTTTGGTGCCATTGGACTGAGGCAGTGATATGGGTTCTGCCTTCACCTGAGACGAGATGAGGGGGCGCTGATGCAGTGCCTGCTGGTTTGGCAGTGAGTGGGCGTCTTTTCTGGGAGGCGTGAGGCGGGACGCTGCCGACGGGCTCAGAGCTGCGGTGGGGGGCAGGGGCAGAGCAGGTGGAGTGGAGGACACCAGTGGGATGGGGATGACCGTGATGGGCATGGTGGGGGGAGGGGGAGGAGGCTGGGCCGGGGCCGGTATGTGGCGATGCTCAGGGCCGGAGTCTTCCACCCAGGTCACATGGTTCATTCGAATGGGCTGAGTGTAAGAGTTAACTTCTGCTCTCCTCTTCTCCGCCTCCTGCTCACGACGCCGTCTTTCCAGGAGCTCATTCTCTTCTGATAAAAGAAACAAACATTAATAAATTAACTTATACAAATTCAGAACCTATTGTATCTTTAATGGCCCATATTGATATTAATATTTATATGTAATTTGAATTTAAATTTAGGCACCATAACAGTAAGCATAGTACTGGATATGGATATTAATTTCACAATTTGCTTTTCAGGAATATTAAAATAAAAAAAGTAAATGATAAGATAAAGTAAATGTCATATGACAAATAATTTAAAAAAATTAAATAAATAAATAAAAAATTATTTTGTTATATTTATATAAATATATAAATATATTTGTTTTAGTATTTTCATATAATATATATTTTTATTTTATTTTTAATTAGCATTGTTTTTATATTTTCATTACATTCAAATGTAAGTTTTAGTTATGCTTTTTGTCACTTTTTATATTTCTATTTATCATTAATTTCTATTAATTTCCAGTTTTAGTAATTGCATTAAATATTTTTTTTAAGTTTACTTTTTATTATATTTATTTAAGCATTACTACCAAAAAAGATTTGTATTAGTCTTAATTATTAATAACATGTGTATTCAAGTGTAATAAATCAATAAACAAACAAATAAATAAACAGTACAACAGCAGATAAACAAAGAGTCTGTCTTAGCGTGATCTAGTAAACAGAAATATAGAAGACTGAACTATATGTTGGACACTGCAGGTAACCTTTGACCTTAAACATATGATGCGATGACACCTCATCTACCTGGGGCAAATGATGTCAGCCACAAATCAATATGGGTCAATAAAGCAGCCTGAGATTATATCTAGCTCTATTAAAGAAGCTTTTGTGTGCATTCAGACAAATGAGTGTTACTGCTTAACAGCGGAGGATAGAGATTACGCTGTTAGAGCACATGGTGTACAGGCTTCAGGCTAAAGTTTCTCTGGCCTAAATGGAAACACGATGCTCGTCCCCCCTCCAACCACACTCCCTTCTTCAAGCAGGGCTGCTCCAAAACACCACAGGACGGCCTCCTGAACCTTCGCCAAACCTTCAGCATCAATTATACATGCTGTTGAACTCGACTTGACACCGTTTAAGAAATAGTAGAGACACTGGAGAGACACAAAAACTGCTTTTTCACTCTAGAGCCACAGCACGAGATGTAAGAACTTCCACTGCTGTTGAATAGTAAAGTAATGAAGGAAGCTACATCTATTTGAGGTGAAAGGATGATCATGGACTGAAGTTAAATGTTTATCCTCAGTTTAATGTGCAAACCAAGGCAGCTAAAAGTAAACCATTCACAGGTTGATTTTCCTGAAAAACATAAATGCTGAGGAATATTTTTTTCTGTGTTTATTTGAGCAGTGAAAAAACAAACAAACAACTGAATCTATATAAAATTAATATATACGATATTTAAGTGTGATTTTTCAATGCTTTTGAGAGAAGTGTCTTGTGCTAACAACGGTTGCATTTATTTAATCAAAAATACAGTAAAAACTGTAACATTGTTGTGAAGCGATTTTTTCTCTCTAATGTATTTGTATTTTAAAATGAAATTTACTCCTGTGATGCAAAGCCGAATTTTCAGCATCATTACTCCAGTGTCACATGATCATATTCTGATTTTCTGCTCAAAAAGCACTTTTTTTAAAACCCTAATACATGTTTCTGGATTCTCTGATGAGAATAAAAAGTACAAAAGTACAGCATTTATTGAAAGTGGAAATAGCATATTTATATCATTGAAGTAAAGGTAATTGAATCCGCCTTTGCTAAACAAAAGTATTAAAAAGTAAATCACACACTTAAAGGTGAAATTTCACTTCATCTTAAAGCCATTTTATTTACAGTAAAACAGTATAAATGGCATTAACACTGAATTCACCTGATAAACTCTTAGGCTTTGCTCAGCTAAAGTGCATTTAGATATTAGCTCGCTGTTGTGAGGTGGCAGAAGAATTATCCTGATCAGCGGTTTTATGGTTAATCCAAGTCAAATCATTCCAAAAGCTTTCTATACGTAATAAATAATAAAAATTCGAAACGCATTACGAACAAAGCACTGACGAAAACTTTTCTTCATACCAGCCAATTAATGGCAATCAAAGTATCAAAAAAATTAATGATTGCACAACCTAATGCAACCAGTTTTAAAAGAATCCTCTTAATGCCCAGGGAGGAAAAGAGGCCACAGGTATACGCGGTGCCCTAGATAAGCTGAAAAGACACAGGTGTGTGCGCCTGGAACATCATGAATCTCATTAGGGTGAAAAGCCGGACAGCATCAAATCATATGCTCTCATAGGATAATGAGACTTTTAAGACAGGCATCCTTATTGTGTGTGTTAGCGAAGGGGGTGGTGAAAGTGCTCCAACCTAATCTCAACCAATCACAGCACAGCAATCCACCCCCACCAGTCACCACTATGCTGTTTGAACAGCGCACGCTTCCTCTTGCTTAAAAGAGGTGTGTGTGTGTGGGGGGGTGGATGTCTAGTTTCTATGCAACCAAACAACCAATTACACAGAATACACAAGGAAGCACAATAAACATGAACCAGCAGGCCTTTCAAGTCAAATGTGACTGTCCCTTTAAATACACTCTTTATTTCCTGACACTGAAGCCGTGTTAACAGCTGATTAATGACACATTATTACGATCTACAAGTGAAAGAGGAAAAACACACGTCCCACGTGCTTGAATGCATTTCAGGGTTCCACTTTTCTTTGAATACTTCTGATTGTGCCATACTAGAGAAGAGAAGGGTGCTTTTTCGTTACTCTGGACAACACCTGAATGAAGCATTTTGGTGTACTTTTTTAACAGCTATAGAGGGCAAAGGTGCAACTGCACACAGGAAATGACTGTCCACCAATGTGCAACGCAATTTACAGCCAAGCATTACAAACCGCTGGCTGAATGCATTTACAGAGTCACGTGCTGAGTACAATTACAGTCAGCTGTGGCGAAATATACAGAAGTGAAACTGATCGAGACGATTTCTATGACGAACTTAAACTGGATACATGTTAGCAAAATAATAGTAATAATCTGTATTGTTGAAGTGCTATATACTAAAGGTGATTTGACTTAATGATGAGAATACATTTGATATAATTAGCAAATTCAAAAAGCAAAATAAAATTATAATATTTAATTTATTTAATTTTAATATTTAATACTTAATTTAATTTATTTGATTAATCAATCATTTGGGAAAAGAGTATATTATATACATATGCATGTGTGAATATATATAAGATATACACTTTACAAATGCAAAATACAAATAAAAAATAAATATACAATTAGCAATACATTAGACAAATCGAAAGGGACTCAGCTGGGGAAAAAATTAATAAGGTATGATCGTTGGGTATATATATATAAAATTAATAAATAAATATTATAAAATAAATATGCAATATTTATTCATTTTAATGTCAGCATCATTAATTAAAAAAGTGTGATTGTATATTTTTATTAACTACTAACTGCCTTCTGAATGTTTGTAATTACACATCAAAATAATACAATTATATTTAGAATGATCAATTAGTACTAAACATAATACTGTATATTTGACAGCATTTTAATATTCAGATTGCTAATTCTATTTATCCTCATAAATAGCTGATTATTTGGTAAAGGCCTATCAATATCTAAAATGATTATGTGACCACTATACTCAACAAGCTTATGTAAATTCTTCCTGAGAACGTCACTCTTCTAGTTTTGTTTGTCAGAGCACCACGATTATCTCAAACTGCAGGAGTGTGTTATATAACTGCAGTACATTTTGGAAAAGCAAGCAGGGGGTTACTGTCCTACTTTTCCTGTGGTTGTAAACCCCTCCCTGCACAGAGCAGCGCCTGGCGCGCACATGGAGCGCAGGGGGAGGGGCTCTGTCCACGCGGAGCTTACACGAGGGCGTGGTTATGGCAGACACGTCACCGAGGCGCTTGCAAGGCGTGGCTAAGGCGGACACGTCACCGAGGCTTCAGAAAGCGCCAGCGGACGCATGCAGCGCGGGAGAGAAAACAATAGTGTGAAATAAATAAATAGTACACTATTGCGCTAAAAATACTCTACCCACAATCGAATAAAACACTAAATCAACTTCCTTTTACAAAAAGAATGCAAATAAGAACCGCGTAACGCGATACTTGGGTCATTATGTAAAGCGCAACTGAACTGGCACTAGCGCACGTACTTGTAAGCCACCGCCCTTAAAAGCAAGCAGGTATGTTTTCCTACATCGACACTGCAATGAAGTATTCAGTCACGAGCTATCCAACAGTCAAAACAAATAAACTTAAATGATCTGGATTTTAATACATAGCTGTCGTTATCCAGAAAACGCCACTAACCTACAAAATAAACGTAAGCATAACGTTACAGTTCTGCAGAGTATTATCAGCTTATTATGACCTATTTCATGTCAGGCACTGCTATCACGTACCTTGTGACACCCCGTGCAACAATGCCTCGTATTAACCGGCTACTACATCAAAGAAAAACACTGATTCATTACAGTGACCCTCTGCCTGTCATAAAGGTGTATGTGTCCATATTATCGCTTTCTTACCACGTGCTTTCTGTTGTTGCAGGGCTTGCAATTCCAAAAACTTCGCCGCCTCTAAAAGCGTCTCGATGCTCATCTCTGTTTCTTGTTGTGGTCCAAAAACGTTTGTAGAAATGAATTAAAAATGCTAAATAGATAGATTCAACTGCTTCTGCTCGGGATCCAATCTTTTCGTCTATAAAAAAAAATAAAATAAAAAGGAAAGAGGTGACTGGATCCCCCTTGAAGTCACTCTTCCACGCACGTAGAGGAGTCACAACAAGATGGCGGGTTATTCAGTCAACATATCGGGCCATTGTACAGACAGCTCGGCCCCGCCCCCTGCAGCAGCGCCCCGCCCACACACGCTGGTCTTTCAAAACACGGAGATGGCCGTGTTCTCATAACCGCGTATATTCGACGAATAACGATTATCAAAAGCGGGCACGAGGGCAGTAATACGCGTAGCTCCACTTTGCTTCGAAGACCCTTATAAAGGCCGAAGCGGAACGCTTAAAATAAAAACGTCAAATCCGGGTTTTAAGCCATACACATACACATACCACGCCTCTAGCTGATTAATAAAACAGAAGATTAGAGCAGCCAATAGGAACGCAACCACACAAGGCATGGTATCTGCTCACATGGATGTCATTCTGCGCGTTTACCACACCAACTAAAACGAAAATGCAGCCCGCAGGTCGACCTCTAGTGCTGTTTCTGATTCAGTCACTGTTCAAACAGACAGAGAGTATCGATAAACAATCCACAGTAAAACCGAGAATCAAAGACAGGAAAATATAACAATGTTTCTGTAACATACATATGTATTTATATATATATGTGTGTGTATATATATATATGTATATATATATATATATACACACACACATATATGTGTGTGTGTGTGTGTACACCCATATACACACATACATGCAACGCTCACTGCTTTACAGCCAAAACTAAACAATCAGGTACAAAAGGTTTAGGTACTACATATTTACACGAACTATTTACTGAGACTAGATGTGCACAGGTCATTTAAAGAAATATATTAACCATGTTAATGGCAGTAAACCCTCATTTTGAGCAGTAAACACCGGTTGACTCCAGAGATCCTATCAAAGTAGCACAGAATCTTTTTCTTTACTGCCAGGATACATGCGCTGACTGAATAAAGGGTGAGTCATGTGACTGCATCCATGGTAACTGGTGAGGCAGTGTACTACAGGACAGTAGGAAGTCTTGAAGAGGAGAGGGCAGCAAAGAGAAGACAACATTTTGCAATATTGCAATGCATTAATTTAATATATATTGCTAAAAGTGTATGTTAAAAGATAAAATGGTGCATAAATACTATAATATTACTAAGACAAATCCAGAAATGGAAGAAAAAGCCCCTCGCCACTGTATCTGAACTTTCTCTGCAATTTCCCATGACTTCTGCACATGTATTCAAACCAATATATCTGATTTCATTCAAAAGGGAAAACATTACAAAAACAGTGGAACATTTCTGTTTACGTCTCTGATAGAAGCAGCAGCTTTCCACACGAGAACTAAAATCCTGTTGCTCTGTGGTTGACTGCTATGCACATGTCAAGTCATTCTTCATTTCCTTTTAATCACTTGAGAAGGTCAAAGCAAAGGGTAAGCACACACACTCATAAACCTTCTCTACCCTTAGACTTTCATATGATTTTTACATGCACGGAAACGTTGAATAAACTCCTGGTTCAACTTAAGAAGCTGCTCCCGGGGCAATTAAGAGTAGGAGCTTGTTTACCCTGGAAAGCTTCACGTGACTCCCGCTGCACGTTATCTGCTCGTGGTCCTCTCAGTGACTGCTACAGTGGCCGCTGCTTCCTGTTATGAAGGCCTGCTCCTCTCAGGACGTTTATACTAACTCAGACTTCCCGTGAAACTAGCAAAAAGGCATCCCAGAGACAGGAAATGCAAAGGAACACAACCTATTATTGAGTTATTTGGCTTTCCAAATATTTTATGTCTAAGGAAAATATACAGGACAACCTTTGTCCAACATTTGTAAATGCAGGAAGCTATTGCCTCTTAAGTTAAGGTTTTGGTTAGTTAAAACAAGGACCTAATGCTACTATTAATTAACAAAAAAAAAGTGTTCAAAAATGTATTTAAAATAAATATATATATATACACATTTAACATTAAAACAATAAATGCCAAGGCATCAGAGAAAGCTAAAACTATTTTTAATCATGTTTTTATGATTGTTATGTTAAGTAACAAAATATGATTGTTCTATGCCCTTAATATTTCTTTTTCAATAATTCATCATCAGATCTGTCTGTTCTTTGCAACCTTCAGAAATAATATGAGGATATTAAAATCTACAAATAAAACTTACTTCAATCTAAATAAATTATCTAAATAAAATGAATGGTATTACTTTAGTATAGAGACCAATTCTGACTATTAACTAGTTGTTTATTATCACGCCTATCATTAACATATTGGCTGTTTATTAATATACATAAAACAATATTCTACATCCCTGATCATACCCAATACCTAACAACCTACCTTACTAACTATTAATAAGCAGCAAATTAGGAGTTTATTAAGGCTAAGTAATAGTTATTGGTTTTGTTAATATCGAAAATTGGATCCAGATTTATTTATTAGTGTGCATTTAAATCAAAGTGACACCAACAACAAAAATTATTTAAAATATTTTATTACAAACGTAATAAAACTTTGATCACAACATTGATCAGTGGCTTATAAAATATAAAGGAATGAAGTTCTGTTTTAATGTGCATCTCACTGTAAATAAATTAAAAGTTGAGAAAACGTAAAGTTTAAGGCAACCAGCTTTTTCTCAACTTGTTTTTGAAGGAGATATGACAGAAAACCCAATCTGCTGAAGCTGGTAGCCTTTAACATTTCTCAACTTTTTATTTTTTACAGCGATGGTTGGCAGCAATGGGGACAGGGGTGGAAGGTGGGGAGGAAAGCTGAACAAAGTCTGTGGGGTGTTAGGTAGGTTTGGCTACCTGTCGAAACAGAGAGTTCTTCAAACAAGTGCAGAGCTGGTTCATCAGATCTTTATTCTGCCCTTCCACCCAATGCATCTCCACCACCACATCGGTCTCTTCCTCCTTCACGTTCACCAGACACTTAAAGAGAAAGTGCTGTACCGCCTCTGGGTTTTGAGGACCGCCAGCGGCCGCCTGCTTTGGTTCAGTGGGGGAATCCACAGGAACATCAGCACCTTTCTCTGGGTCTTGCTGCTCGCTCGTCTCTTTGTCGTTGCTTCCTTCTGCTGTGAGTTGTTCTGGTGCTGGTGTTGGAGAGTTTGTGTCGGGGACAGATGGAGTGGAGGCATCAGTGCTGGGGGTGGAGGTTGGTTGTGCTCTAGGGAGCTCTCGGAGATGACGTCCATGTTCTCGTCTCTTCTGCCGTGCGTGGATCCAGGTGTTCTCCACTGCTGTCAGGAAGAGGCTGAGCTCCGCCTCTCCACAAGGAACCCGCTTATGAAGCACCTGAAGAAGACAAGTTTGTATTACATTTGTATCAGCCATTGTCCCTAACCATTAAGTAAACAGTAACAACAACAATACTACTTACAACAATTATTATATCATTACATAATTAACAAATTAAATTATTAATTCCGTATTAATAACAATAAGCATAACTTAAAATAATCATAGAAACAATTACTGTTGCTGTTATTATATTAATGATAATATTAGTGCTGTCAAGCAAAAAATTGCGTCCAAAAGAAAAGTTTTTGTATACATAGTGTGTGTGTGCTCATTCAAAAAATTTACAAAATTCTAACTTATTGAATTAAAACAATTGAAATGGGGATTATAAAATAAATGTTTTTCTTCAATACTTGTTGGCCACAATTATTGGCGCCCCTAGAATTTTTTTATGAGTAAAATATCTCTGAAGTATAATCCCATTCGTATTCACAATTTTGAGCACTCCAGGGTGATTATGAACATGAAAATATCCAGCCCTGGTTTCCTGTTTCACAGAAATATATATACTGTAGGAGGGAAAACAAATCCTTTAATCATCAACACAATGAGAAAAAACAAAAAGTTTATGCAGCAAAAGATAATTGAGCTTCACAAATTAGTGAAGAAAATTAGAAATAATTAAGAATTTCCAATCAATATACAATCTTAGGAAACGGCCTGAAAGAGGAACTGCATTCAAGAACAGTCACAGAGTTATTATGAAGCCATTTCTTCATTATTTTATCTGTGTGCTTAGGGTCATTGTCTTGTTGGAAGATAAACCCTCGGCCCAGTCCTGAAGCGTTCCTGAGCTCTCTGGAGAAGGTTTTGGTCCAGGACATCCCTGTAATTGGCGGAATTCATATTTCCCTCAATAACAATCAGTCGTCCTGTCCCTGCAGCTAAAAAACACCCCAAAGCATGATGCTCCACCACCATGCTTCACTGTTGGGACTGTATTGGACAGGTGATGAGCAGTGCTTGGTTTTCTCCACACATAACGCTTAGAATTAAGGCTGAAAATTCTTGTCTTATCAGACCAGAGAATCTTATTTTTCACTATCTTGGAGACCTAGAGTTTTTTTTTTTTAGCAAACTCCATGCGGGCTTTCATGTGTCTTGCACTGAAGAGAGGCTTCCGTCAGGCCACTCTGCCATAAAGCCCGACTGGTGGAGGGCTGCAGTGATGGTTGACTTTCTACATCTTTCTCCCATCTCTCGACTGCATCTCTGGAACTCAGCCACAGTGATCTTTGGGTTCTTCTTTACCTCTCTCACCAAGGCTCTTCTCCCCCGATAGCTCAGTTTAGCTGGACGGCCAGCTCTAGGAAGGGTTCTGGTCATCCCAAATGTCTTCCATTTAAGGATTATGGAGGCCACTGCTCTTAGGTTTCGTAACCTTGGCCAGATCTTTGCCTTGCCCCAATTCGGTCTCTGAGTCCTTCAGGCAGTTCCTTTGATTCTCATTTGCTCATCTGAGTTAAATATATGTGTCACAACAAAGGGTCTAAATACTTAGGACCATGTGATTTTTCAGTGTTTCTTTTTTAATAAATCTGCAAAAATGTCAACATTCTGTGTATTTCTGTCAATATGGGGTGCTGTGTGTACGTTAATGAGAAGAAAAAAAACGTAGCATTTTAGCAAATGGCTGCAATATAACAGTTTATAAACAAATGTTTATAAATAGATATTAACAGGCAGCTCTAGGGGGTAAGTTTATAAGTTTACCAGCTCAGATTATATCATGCAATTCTAAAAAGAAAAAAATTGCAATATAAAGTAACAATTAAAGCCATGACTTTTTGCTAAGTGACAGTGAACAGAGGAAGAATTCAAAACTGATTCTTGTGCCCCTGAATTACTGTATTCAGCACTTTTGGATAAACACCATAGCAAATACAAAATTCAAACTTCTTTTGGAAAAAGATGTAAATTCTGTCTTTCTGAAAAGTTAGGGCAAGTGTCAAAAAGTGCTGCTTTTTGGTGTAAACAGCCCTGCTTGTTAATACTGTTCATAATTCATGTAAAAATTAAAAAACCATAACCACACAAATTGCAATGCAGAGGCACGCATGTTCTCACTTATATATATATATATATATATATATATATAAAATCTAAACATGCTTTATTGAATGCAAATTGGGTTGACAGTCTTACCCTTTCATGAGATCTGTAGAGCTCATTGATGTCAAAGTTCTCAATGTTCAGGTGCAGTTTTTCCTTACAAAGTTCACAGGTAGTGATGGCTTCCAAGTTAGAACCTGTATATGAAAGTGCACATGTACTCAATATGAATATAAAAAAAAAAAAGCTGCATTCACCTCTTATTAGCAAATGTAGCCCTCAACGAGATTTTGAACCCCAGTTTATGCTGCTATTGGGAAATGGTAGAACCATTGTATTCTCCCAAACACTTTAGCACACAATTATGGCAGTCATTCTGAACTCTACAATACACTGTCATAGCACTCTTCCATAATGGCTTACAGCCTCCTTCCTCAATGTCAAATGTTCTTTAGAAAAGTTCAAAAATATAGACCGTTAACAAATGAGATTTTTCATAACTTCACATTTCCAATGTGTGCTTTTTATCAGTCTGCTTTCACACAGTGTTATGCATCAGAAGTCCTGAACTGCAGGAAATTAAGCCCAAATCCTCCTTTTCAGACCGAAATTGAAACCAGTTCCTTTCTCAGTTCACATCAAACAAATGAATATACACTATATAAACACCTAATTTACTCCTGCCCTCAGGAAAAGACATCCATACCAGAGCTGATTTTGGAGCGAAGCCATTTCTTAATGCAGTCCTGGTGCACATACTGCAGGCTGCCGGTGCACTTGCAGGGCTCGATCAGAGGGTTGGAACTCGACTGCTCCCCCATCTGACAGATTCGGCACAAATCACCTTCCTCCTCATCAGAGTCCTCCAACAGCAGGCTAAAAGTAGGAAGATGATGTGGTTATACTCCGCAAATTAAGTTATGAACATCCGTTTCTACTTAACTACGTGCCCAAACATTCAGAAATTAGACACATTTCAGCTGAAGCAGCTAATCACGATTTTCTGAAGGAATGGAAACTCTGCGTGGCACAGCCTATAAATAATTATTTGATGAGAAAACCGTGTGGGCTGCAATTCATCGCTTTATAAAGTGCATCTGAGTGAGTACTTGAGTGCCTCGATACACTACTACATCATAAAATTGTATCTTAATTCCACGAATCAAAAATGGCATACACTTAACTATCAGCCAAGTGAAATATGTTGTTGTTCCAGCCCATGGCTTGTGGGCAGTATTAGTTGACATGCACTCACAAACAAACATATTTGCAGTTATTCTTTAAAATTAAAATGTTTTGTAAAAGTAAACATAACTTTGTAAAGAAAAAAAAAAAAGATTGACCCTCATCTTTATATTATTGTTTGTTTTTTGTATGTTTAAATGCATCAACTAAGGCTTCAAAGAGGACACTTCAAACCATTGTTTTGCTATAAAAATGCACTCAATTGTTTTCGACGGCATTAAAACGAATAAGCCTTATTAAAAATGCATGCACTGAAAAAGTGCCAATTTTTCAAGAATTACAGAATTAACCTTAACATTTCGCAACGGATTCAAGGTGCTGCATTGACCTATCAGGATTAATTTCAGTGTATAATATATTATATATATATACACATATATATATATACACATATATATATATACACATATACACATATACATATACACATATACACATATACATATACAC
>JAUCMT010000051.1:8731985-8745240 GCA_032357475.1 Enteromius thamalakanensis
AGGTCTTATATAGACAGGTGTGTGGCTTTCCTAATCAAGTCCAATCAGTATAATCAAACACAGCTGGACTCAAATGTATCTCAAGGATGATCAGAAGAAATATGTTTTTTTTAATGGGATTTTTCAGTCGGTTTTTCACCCAATGCGCAAAGATTGTATGCCAGATTGCCTATAAAAGTCATAACACTCCTCTCCTCCAAAACCTACATGACTAAGCACTTCATTCAAATGTATATGACAGATTGTAAGGATAAACTTTATTTGTCTCAGAGAGGAAGCTTTTTTTTGTAGTGCTTACTAATTATCCTAATAATATAAATGAGTACACAGTGATGTCCAAAATTAAATCCTATCCATTTTCTCTCTCTGTTCACCTTCAGGTCTGTGAGGATCTTCTCCAGCCAGGCACACACACTCTCTGTGGGGCTGGTCTCAGTGCAGCCGATGCTGGGCGCCTGCATCTGGAGCTCCGTCACGGTGGGTTTCAGGACAGTAAAGGAGAGGGGCTTACGGGCTTTTTCCAGCTTACGCTTCTTACAGGGAGGAGACTGAAAGAGAAAGAGATTCAGATGGAAATTAGCTTTTGTTTAAAGTTAAAGGACTTTACATTTCAGTTTAAACATAAATAAATTAATAAAAACAACAATCATTTTATATAAATTGCTGCAACCTCACATACCCATGTCAAGGAGGGACGTTTTGTACAGATTCACAATATCAGGAGTACTTAATGTTTTAACAAAGGTGGTCAGTAGAGGGCAGCAAAACACAAAGAACAACTTGAGGTATGGGTAGGTTTAAGAGAGGGTTAAAGTGTAATTATTAATATAAATACAGAAATGAATTACAGGTTTAACTACATGTAAGTACTAATAAAAGTACAATGTAAAAACATACACAATAAATGCATTGCATCAAATTATTAATTTAAATGTAAGTACATGGTAGATAAGGCCACCAATCATCGCACATATTCAGGTAATAGTTGGGTGTGTAGAATAAAAATAAAGCAATACATTTATTATAAATTAATAACAAATATATGTATATATAGATAAATATTTTTAAAAAAAATTATATATAATTTGAAAATATATGTTTTTACATTTATTGTGTGACCATCATTTTTTTGGTAATTGATGGTCATTTGCAGTGAATGATATAATTATAATGTGACTAACTTTGCATTTGTACTTATTAAAAATATAAAAATGTTTTTTATTTCTGTATCACATGCCATTTTTATAAAAGTGTTACCATTACCATAGCAATATGTTCATGAATTAATGCAATAAATAAACGGCCCAAGGATTCATTTTGACATGATAAACGTTGCCATGGAAACTAATAATGAGTCTGAAACCCTGAAACAGCTCAGTGTAGTACGAGTTATCTTGTACGGAGAGTAATTCATGATGTAATGTAAACACTGAATCATGTCCTACTGAGACACAGCAGTCATATTTGTCTTCTCCAGCTCTCATCATAGTGAATTCTCACACACTGCTTCAGTCACATGTCTCTCTGCTCCTCTAACAGAGCATCTGTTGTTAGAGCAGATAAACATGACGCATCACAAGCCAACAGACCGACCCCCTCAGTACAGAAAAAACACACCACACCCATCATCATCTCCATCAGCGTGTGATGTCCAGGCTGGGTTCTAGTCTTCTTTGCTGAACGTTAATTGTAATAGAAGATATATGGCGGAGCTAATCAGGCATCCATCACAAGATCTTACTTAATCAACACCCCATTGTTTCTGTCCTGTCGGAGTAAGCAACATATTCAGCACACACTAGAACATACATCTTAACTGTCTTCCTCATATAAGGTTAACTACATGAGTAAATTGGATTTAGGAACAGTCAGCTAGTTCTCGTGTCTGAATACCTCGCTGTGCTGAAGTGGCTGGTTCTGCAAATTTGTCATGTCTCAGCAGACAGCGATTAAATGATGTTTTATACAGGGTCACTGTCTTTGTTAGAGGGCACAAGCAGGACAATATCCCCCACAATTTTACTATTAAAACATTTTGGTAGAAAAGACAAAGTCAAAGATAATGAAGGTATTAAATATGTATTAATATGTAATAAATATGCATTCATTTGAGATTATTAAAGCTTCTTTCTGCTTTCTTAAAAACTGCAGGACAGGGTCCAGCACACAAGCAACATAGCCGAATTAAAAAAAAAACACAATTGGGTATAATTATGTTTTTTCATGTTTATATGTACATTCATATTTTTTAATCTAAGGTATGACTCACACCAATTGCATAAAATCATAGTAAATAACTGCTGTTTTTCATAAACATTGAAGATACATTTATTTCATGTGTGCATAGCTTCTGACAACACTGCACAAGCTAAAACTTCCTAAAGTTGTTATAGGAATAATTTATAAATCTGTTGTCAACAAAACAGAAGATTTATTAAGCTGTTATGAAAGTTCAATTATTATTATTATTTTACAGGACAATTTAATTTATTATTATTGCAATTTTAATTCTAATTTTAATTGATTTATTATTATGAACCTTGTTAATTAATAATCATTTAATTTAATTTTGTTAAATATTCTAAATATTGATGAAATGTAATAATGATAACATTTATTATTATTAATCATGTTAATGATTAATTACATTTATTATTATTATTATTATTATTATTATTATTATTAATAATAATAATAATAACAATAATAATAAAAATAATGATAATCATCATCATCATATCGAATGGTGAAAAAAAGGTTCTCTCTTTTGTCCTCAGCTGATTTTGTGCCAGATTTGAAGATCTAACATTAAGGCGGTTCCCCATGCAGTCCAGCAAACCTCAACACAAGGGGGCACCATTTTCTGACTTTAAGTTGTCAAATTCTAAGCACTATAAAATCTCATCCCATCCTAGTACGCAAAATCTATGAACAAAAGCAGACCAAAAATTCACATAAATATTAAAGAACCCGGTGTCCACAGTAATTCTCTGCTATGACTAAATACAGCGATGAATCTAAACGCGATCAGACTAGCAGCAGTGTTTCGTCTCACTGTACCAAACATATTTTACACATTTAAAAAAATTGCCAAAACCTTCCTCAGAGCATCTCTACCCATTTGTGAAGAGCACATAATGGATAAAACCAGATGGACACGCGCATCGATCCATACACTCCCTCTTAATTAATTTCTATCAGTCTTAATCAGGGCAATGCACTGCTTTTATCCCCTCTTCACCATGAATTATAACCCCTACCACTCAGTCCATTATTTATCCACCACACATTTTGCTCCAAGCAGGTTGAGTAGATCCTGCATGAAACCTCTTGATGTGTCTGGAGTGGCTTTGCTCTTAAATGTGCAAAAAAACATCATGAGGCTTGGGATTGTGACTGCACCGAGACAGAGCTGAAAGGTCCTTATTCAATTATTGAACACAAGCAGATGATTTCCACCGTGATCCATGGATGCTGACAACCGGTATCGTTCTGGCCCGGTTTAGTGCTGCTTCCTGCCTGGTGACCTTTGACCCCTCCCCCCCACTGTAGACCCACTACTTTAACAGCTTCAGATCCCCGGCACGCTTTCAGCACCGCGGGGTCCTTTTCAAACCCTACCTTTTTTGTCAGAGTCTCGGCTGTACCCCCTACCTCTCGCCCATACATTTCACGTCTGGATTGAAGATCTGACTGTCAAAGAGATTGATCTGGCTTCTGTGCACTCTGCTAATGGGGCTCAGCTGGTTTCAGCGAAGAAGAATGGACACAGGAAGTGGGGAAAAACTGAAACGGAGAGAGCGAATAAAGCACAGAAGGATGTGGGTGCCATCCAGATCTAGATGTGTCTGTATGCTGGCTAAGGGTGGAGCGGCTCGCAGACAGATATGTAGGCCAATCTTTCTGCTCAAGTGCTTGTGAGGAAAAAGGCATCTGGGACTTGGGGAATTCTCCTGAAAGACCATAACAAATCATCCTGCCGCCCCTTTCTCCATTCCCTCCACCTCTTTTCCTCTTTTATAGCCCTTCTGAAGTGCGTGACTATATGGCACAGTCACCCTGTCTAGGCAACTGTTGCTAAGAAGGAGCTGCGCTGCGCCTTAGGAAGCAGGTCAAGTGTATCTGATGGAATGGGCTGAAGATGCATTATTTAAAAGAGGGCTGAGCCCAGTGAATATTCAGCAGGTGTTGCTTTCTCACACACAAATGCATCAGACAGACTGGGTGCATGGGTTATGTGAGGACTGGAGGACTCTAGACTGAGGCAAACGCTCTCTTCAGTCTATAAATTTAATATAGAAAGTGCTCAGAGCTTACAGGCACAGGAACGTCATCATAGAAACTCCAAGCCAGAGCCCAGCGCATGGTCCGGCCTTGACAGAACTCGGTGTGTGTTACTTTGGGCACCTGTGAAAAGACAAGACAAGGAGGAAGTCATTAGTCAATGTAACTTAAACTAGCAAATATTAAAATTAATTAATTTATTCTAAATTTATTCTTTTTTTTTATACTGTATAATGTTTAATGGCTACATGTACTGGTCACATTCAAAAATAAAAACTAAAATTACATATATTTACTAGTGGTGTCAAAAAAGCGCTTTAACACGCGATTACTTCTTTCAGATTAATGCATTAAAAATATTTAACGCAATTAATGCAGGGGAATGGCTAGGTTGGTCACCCCACTCAAAACTACTGCCTCTGTGACTTTTCTCTTTTCTCTTGACAAGAAGTGCATTTATTCAGTCGTAGAACGTCTTTACTAGACATTTCAGACCTCACTTCAGCACCTGAAGATACCAGAGCATGCTGTAAGGCTGTATCCTTTCATTTTAAAGTGCGAAAATGAGCTCCGCGCATGCAACGTTGCGGTCAGTTAAGTCATGAAGCTTCCAAAAAGGTGATCAAAGCTGCCTTAAAACTGCAAACATATTTAAGAACATGTGTTTGAAATGTTCTGGAGCAGCCCAGCGCTGTCTCATTCATCTAACACGCCTGACCTGAAGTGGGTCAGAAAAGATAAAAAGAGTAAATAAGCTTTGTGTCAGAACTGCATTCAGCAGCTGAACAGCCAAAATATTTCTGCTGATGTGCACAAGTAAATATGACATTTATTATAATGGTTAACCTTTTTAGGTTAACTTGTAGTTGACTTTTAAAAAAACTGTAGAAATGTAAAAAGCTAATAGTCACAAATGTACTATTATTTGCATTCTCTGAAAACCAGTGAAGTAACAATATTACCGTAATATCATGTAATTTATGTGTTTCACATTGACCATATGCAAAAATAAAATGTACAAAAACACATCACTTACACAAGTTTTTCCCCAAACTTCAAAGGCCTGTTAAATGAATAAAACTAGTCAGCTTTAAGGTGAGTTTTTCATTTCAATTACTCAATCTAAATACACTTTATTGTTGGAATTCGTTCTGAAATTTGTCTTGGATCTCAAAGCGTAACCTACAGTATTCTATCTAGCATCTGCATGCAAGCCTTCTGTTGCATGACCAAATGTAATATATGTATAATTGCAGAGCCTGTCAGGAAAAACTATGTCTGACCTTTCTCACATTTTGTATAAGAAATATTGAATGCAATATACATATATTGAAAACTTTGCTCAAGTTTATTGTGTAAACTATAATATAGACAGTCGTTCAGCTGCACGTGACAAACGCTCCCAGTATGAAAGCACAATTGGTACGCGCCGCTTACGCCCTGCTGACGCGTTCAGTGAGAAACCGGCGTTAGCGAGTTGCAAGTGAACAGATCTAGTGCCACTGTCCCGAAGTTAGCAAACAGTTTAAAGAGAAGCAAACTAATCATTTAATTGCATGACTGTGGTACTGCCATGCCATGAAAGCTCGGTCTTGCATAGCATGCAGGTTACCCTCGTCTTAGAGGCGTTTGATGTAAATTGCTCCCATACCTTGGATGAGATGAGGCGTACACTTTTTCCGGCAGACGCTTCTGTAACCTTCATTGCGTGAGTGGCTGTGTATCTGTGTGTATTTATGCATCTTGTGGTCGCGCTCCTCAGTAACGTGAGCAGCCTAAATAATCGATAACGGCATTCGTTGACAATGAATTTAATTATCGATAATTATCGATTAGTTGTTGCAGCCCTACAGTATACTGTAATGTTGAAGACTATAGTCAAGGGTAAAAAAAAAATTTGGGAGGGGGGGACAATTTTATTAAGAAATTATAATGGTTTTATGTGAAGATTGTTTGGTTTAATGGTTTTATGAGATAGCTATGTAATGTTGAAAGCTATTCAATGGTTAAATAGCTACTAGGCGAGACAGAGTAATGCTGGCCTTCAGTCACAAAAAAGATGCTAATATACAAATATAAAAATGTTTTACTGTCTTTATGTCATTTGGAAATTCATTTAATTTTCGAATGTGAAATTATTGCAATATAAAAGTATATTTAAAAATATTACTGTTAATTTCAGAAAAATATGCAATTAGTTATAAAAAATTTTTTTAATCGATTGACAGCACTAATTATTTACATAACATTTTATACAATTTTAGTACTGGCTATTTATCAGACATTTAATTTTAATTGACAATCAGTTATTCCAAAAATATTTATATGAATTTGATTAAATATTTATATAACATTTTTATTTTAAATATTATATTATATTATATTATAATAATTACATAAATATAACTATTATTTTATAATATTACAGAAAATTTGGACAAGAAAAAAAAATGAAAAAAAGTACAAAAATAAAACAAGTATTATATAAAAGATAAATATTACGAAATATAAGTAATCAGCTTGGTGTAATTTAAGGTAAATCTATGTCTGATCAATTTAGCCAGCTTTGATAAAACCGCGGGTTATGATACGACCAGCACATCACTACTGAACATGTATTGTATAACCAAGACCAAACCCTCCCAGAAGGCTTAAAACAGAACAATCACAGAAACAGACCTGCCATTCACACAATGGGGAGTGTGTTTTAACACAGATATGTGAGTGTTAGAGGTGAACTATAGGGTGAAATCAAATCCCACTGTTGTACTATGTAAAAAAAAAAAATCCCACTCAGGTTTGACCTTTGCAGGCAGAGGGCATTCAAACAACAGATGAAAGCAGAGAAAAAGGAGAGGGGAAAGTGAGAGGGGACGATCGGGAAAGAACCTCATTAGCATATTAATTAGAGCCACAGTAGCGAGAGGATACTGCTGGACGTTAGCCAGGAGAACAATGACTCTAATGAAGGGTGACGGGACTCTGACACCTTCAAATGAATCAAACCACACATCAGGCCCGAGCCGGCAGACGGACTGACACCTGACTAATAACCTGTGAGCAGGGAAAATGCCTTTCATTCACAGATATCACAGCGTCCTGACTGTACAGACACAGGCGGAGTAATCGAAAGGGGCTAGGAGCTAATGATGCCTAATGAACTAATGAAATCTGCTCCATTAGCGCTCCCTGTCATGGTACGTTTTTAGGCCACGCTAGTAAAACTCATTAAGATCAATTAACCTAAAGTCTTGGGGAAACGCCCACTCATTTGTCTGTAAAGAACTGAGTGGCAAAACCCAGACACATACGCAGTGGTCCAAAGAAAACTCACCCCTTGTTTCCGCAGCTCATCTTTCAAAGGTGCCAGGCTGCACTTCTTTCCCAGCATGCAACTGTACCACCTGTAAGAAGAAAAAAAGGGCTTGTGAAACCACCAGCTTGGACACCTGATCCATGGGAGCACATCAAATAAACTGCAGGACGCAGAGCCGTGGGCTCGCTCTGTGGGAACGGTCAGTTGGGCTACTCTTTATATTTTTAAGATATGAGGAGAGATGTTTAATTAAAAACCCCCTCTTGACAGGGAGCTTTGAAGCTGCGCGTGAGACAAAAATCAATGAATATCCACCATTATAAAAAAAAAGACGAAGCTTCATCAGCCAGTGCCCAGAGAGTGGGAGGATAACACGGTTTATGCATAATTGATTGGTGCTCAACTCTTCATTTTCTAGATCTTTCAGTTTCTTAATTGACAGAATCTTGCTTTTAAATCACTGAGGAATCACTTAAAGGTTAACAAGAAGAATGTTTACAACCCTTTTTATCTCAATAATGTGACATTCATGAGTCCAACAGAATATTCAGTGAACAAATGTAGAGCACCGACTGGACTGTGGCATATAGCCAGATGCAAACACAGATTTCCTCTTTATGGAAGACACACAGCCTAATTTTCATTAGGATTTGTGAGGAAGACGTGGGGTTTAAAGGTCATGTTTACTTTCAAGAGCTTCATGTTGTATTCCTTCCTGAAATTCATAATTTGCTACTAATGCCATAACTTTTTATTCATCACCATTAACTGCCATTATAAAAACTACTTATATATAAGTTTGTGTGTGTGTGTGTGTGTAACATTAACCTTGGATTACTGTTGACTTATAAAAAAACAAAACAAAAAAAAAAACAGCATTATCTAGCAGCCTTGAATAATGCTTAAATTACTATTTAAATATTAATTTATTAAAGTAAATGTAATATTTAAATTACATTTTGAGTTAATCATACAACAGATATTTGTAAAAAAAAAATGCTTTTTAATAGATGCTTATATTATTTATAATATAAATGGCATTCATTTTTAATTATTATGCATGTATAATATTTAAACTCATATTTAAAATCTTTTAAAAAACTAAACATTTCTGGGCAACATATGAAATTATATGGCAATTAAATCTTTCATCTGACGTCACTGAAAAGTTAAATAGATTCAGAGGCAGAGCAAATTATTTTTCTTTAAAAAATAAACACATCAGTCATGCACAATTAGACACAGACTAACTGCTGACTTTAACAACTAACACAGTCATGTATAGACTCTGCTGTAGACTGATATTTGTTGGGCGGTGGTTTGGGGTTATCAAAGGGCAATCTACCACAAGAACAAGCGAGCACAGACGAACACACATTATACTGCATATGGAGCCTAAGGGGCCTGACAATCGTTTCATTTTGCGGAATGAAATATTAAAGAGCCCTAATATCCACACATGCTCTCTGAAGTGGAGCGGAGGGAGGCTGTGTGGCTCCCCGGCACACTCGGCTAATAACGGGGTACTCCAGCCTCTATCAGGCCTTGGAAAGGGGGTGTTTATGCATTCTCTTTCGTTATCAGACCCCGAGGAGGAAGTAGTAACAATTACGATTTCAATAGCACAGATTGTCTGGCATGAGGAGAAATCAGAGTTGTATTTATTTTGTAAGTGAGACTGGAGGAAGACTGGCAGTAATTACAGATCTGAGGGGCTAGAGAGGAAGAAGCATCTCAGAGGGCCAATCAGAATGCCTGGCTGGTTCTATGGGCACCTGCGCGCATACACACACACACATGCTGCTTTTACGACAGTCTGCTCGCATAGTCTGAACCCATGAGAGCGGGAGCTGGTAACAGCGAGATGGAAGAGTGCCCAGCTTCCCCTGCGGACACCAGTCAAATCTCAACAAGCAGAAGACACATAAAAACAGTCCATCTGATATTACATCCAAATACTGAAACTAAAAAGACACCATTCGAACTTTCCAACTTGTCGATCAACTTTTCTACACATACGTGACCACCTTCCTCTTGGGGTTCAGCTCATGACATGGTTAATCAGGCCTAATGTTGGTTGCTCTGCCGCCCCTCCCCGTCCGCTTCACTCCAGCGCTCCACTGACAGTCCTGGCACGGGGGGGCTCGCCGTCTGCCCCAGTCACACACACAGCTGCTCCCGCCGGGCGGCCCGGATACCGCCTCGGGTAATTATTTACTTTGCCTGTCAATTAATTACGCAAACTCTGTATGACAGATCCATCCCAGCATCCATCTGCCCTGCCCCTTTCATCAGCATGGCCTCTTCCCCTCTCTGGCTCTGTCAGTAGAAAACACCAGGTCTGGACACAGGCCTCCCTTCACATTACACTCCTTACAGCTCCTCATGTGCTGACATCGATGCCAGTCACTATTTGTCTATTTTCAAAGTTTTGGCATCAACCAATAGCTATCGGATTAAAAGTCCAAGTTTCATAGTGCAAATTTTCCATATTCAAAATTCTTAAATTCTATTGTGTAAAATTAATACATTTCATTTTGAATATTATTTTATATTCTTTATGCATGCAGCTTATGAGTAGACATGAAATATTTGCATTTTTATATACAAATATTTACATTTATTCATATTTTAATTTTAATATGTAATATTTTAATACAAGAAATTCAAATAAACACATAAATGCTTGTAATATAATACAAAATTTCAGATATTATATAATTTAGAATAAGTTAGAACATTTATTCCTAATATTCTATCAATAACTATTTTAATATTAGATAGACAGATAACATATACAAGAATGTGTGTGTGTGTGTGTGTGTGTGTCAGTCACCGAAGCCTCTTCTTTAGTTGCAGACTGTCATGGATGATACTTTTCACAAACTCCAGTTCTCCACCTTCAGCCATGATCTCAGTGACCCCTCCAGTGTTGACGGAGCTGGGTGGAGGTCTGCGGGAGTTCCTCGAATTCACCCCCTGACAGAAAAAAAGGGAGAAAAAACAGGATAACAGCTATTGTCATGTGCACAAAGAAACCGATACTGCTAGAAAACAGCCTGGGGGCTTTACAGCTCTGTGTCTGTTCAAACACTGGTGCTGAATCTACCTTTGCTTCTAACTGGTTGGCAAAGAAAGGTGGATTGCACATGCAGAAATCATAGACAATGGACTCATCCTTGAGTGCATCCATCAGCAGAGTCTTCTGGGGCACCTTCACCACTGCAACACACGCATTTGTGTGGTTCAGTGGGTTATATTACACTTAAACTGTCAAGCTCTCTCTCTGCGCCATATACACACACACACACACACCTTTAATGAGCTCTGCCAGGTGGTTTTCCTCAACGTTCTTCTTTGCATAATTAAAGCAGATGTCATCCACTTCTGTGGCGAGGAAGAACCAGCCATTCATAGTGGCTCCCAGCAAGGGGTAAATACAGGAAGCACCAGTACCTGCACAAAGCCAAAACCAGTCTTATGCTTAAATACAAATGAAATAGGATCTGTCTCCAAGTCTTAACCTAAACGCATGTAGTGACAGCACTTCAGATCAACAGTGCGCTTCAAAGAATCATGAATACTTCATGGTGCTATTGTATCAATTTAACATATTTTTTCATTTTGTAAAAAAAAAAAAAAATTAACTAAATTTGTCCTCTAGGACAGGAGAACTTCAATCTGAAATGAAAACTATCAACTTCATTTTAGGTATTAAAAATAAAACCTGAACTGCTCATTGAATGTTTATTTCAAATAAAAGGAAATCACAAAATATACAGAGTAGTACTTCAATTGGTTATACAACCAAATGTTAGGACTCTTAAATAAGTATTAGTATGATAATATGAAGTGCAAGCGACTGCTTGACAGAGTGGCGTATGAGTATAATGCAGTTAGACTGAGGCAGGAAAGCTTTGGTCATCCATTATCCAGTCAGGCAGCCTTAAAAAGACTGAAATTTAGCAGAACTAAACAAAGATGATCCCCATAAGGTCTGAAGAGAAGAGAGTTGGAGCTATTCGTCATGTGTGTGACACTAACACAGCTAATCTCATCCCAGAGCTGGCAAAGGTCGTCGATCTGCAATCTAACCTGATCAACAGAGACACAACTATATCATCCACATAGTCAGACGCAACAGCTGAAGCCGTCCATCTGAAAGCGTACGGATGATTGCCACCAGTGGAGATGAAATAGACACACACCTTTTCTAAGACTTTTCTTTCTGTTAAGATAAACCTCTCATGCACACACACACACACACACACAAATATGTATGCATCTATATAACTGTGCCCCATCTCTACTGATGCCAACAGTACATATGGACAGTTATAGATAGAGATTCTGGCTGAAGATGGCCATAATGTATGGTGTGATGGTGATGAAGTGGGATATTTAAATCCAGAAAATCTGGTGGCATGTCTTACTCTCCACCAGCCTCTGTGTGTGTGTTTTTAAACCAATAAACTGCCCTTCCAAACCCTTTACCACCAGCCTGAGGGACCGCAAAGGGCTTTAACAGGATAACACCAGTGAGTGTGAGCCAGCATACCAATGTCAATGCCCCTCCGTGGGTTTCCCTGCCCCCCAATCAGGTCCTCCACCCAGTGAATGTAGTTAAGGCGGAGCGGCACGGTGGGGATGAGCCGTTCCAGGGGGATCTCGATGGTTAGGCCAAAATCCTCTTTCAGCAGGGTGCATGTGAGAGCTCGAACAGCCTCCGGGTCCTTAAAGTTGAGCCTGTGAGAGGGAAGGTGTTTAGTGGGGGGTAATAGACAGAAAACCATAGAAAAGGATCAGCTAATAGCCATCTTTAAAAACACACCACATACCCCTCTTCTCAATTCATTAGTGCTCCTCATTAAAACATCCATGCCGTGAAACACAATGAAGCAGCAGCTGCCGCTGGTTTGCAAAAGTGTATTAATGGAAGAAATGCCTTCATAATCACTGTCCCCTTTCTCTCCAAATCCTTAATGTACATTTTAAAGCATTCAGCAAGAGTAGCGTCACGTTTCTGCGGTTCTAAAAGCAAGGAGGGTAAAGCAGGTGTAATTAGGGAGCTTTAGTACGTTCACACCCCTATAGATGTAATTAAACGCTCCATGCTGCAGACCATGTCTGGCACCTCCGAAGGGAAGCAAGATGTGTGTGTGAGCCGCACAGACAGGATACTGTGGAAAGAAGCCATGGTGTGTGAAATGCTATTTTACAGAGCCTTTAAAAACACCTGCACCCCACCTTAAGCACAAGAGCTCCTCACAAAATGTGCAACATTAAGGACAGAACGTGCTCTCTATGAAATGGCTGTACTGGGCTTTAACAGACGTGTGTAAGCATTACCAAACAGTGCTTTAGCCCAAAACAGTCTTATGACTGTGAAATTATATTTGAGGTGTCAATACGTAAAAGAGGGAAAATGCAAGTTAATGCAAGAGGGGGAAAAAAAATAGCATTTTGGCTGCAAAACATTCGATTAACTGACAGATATTAATAGCAGTGGCAGATATCTGTGGCTATAAAACCGAGGGGCATCCAGCTGCAGCCCCGCAGACTCACTTCTTGCTAGACACTAGGCTTGGGCGGTAATACGGTATTCTGGTATACCGGGGTATCTAAAAATAGCAACGGTATCAGTTTCAATACCGT
>JAUCMT010000051.1:8774354-8792895 GCA_032357475.1 Enteromius thamalakanensis
ATAAATAAACACAGCATGAACACATATATTATGTAAATAAAGACTTTTATTTTGGATGTGATTAATCATGATTAATCCGTTGACAGCACTAAAAAAAATATATTATTACGATGTCTAAACAATATCTTTGTATTTTTTATTATTTTAAAAGAGCCTCACTAAGATTTTTAAAACTTCTATAATGTTTCACAGAAGAAAACAATGACATATTTTGAGATATTTCTGGTTTAGAAAGGCATAAAGGGTAAGTAAATAATGACTGAGTTTTCATTTTTGGGTGAACTATTCTTATAATCTTGCTTTCTTATAACTCATAACCCCTGAGGATTAATCAGAGCTCTCAATTACCAAAAAATCTGTCATCACATCAGCTCAGATAAAATCCACAGGCAGAGAGAGAAAATGATTGCTGGAGAGGTGACAACAGCATGTAATAATGCAAAGTAAACCCAGTGTTTAAGGGGGAGATGAGTAAACAATCCCATTTCCATGACAAAGGGGTGAAGCAGATGTGACTCACGCATGAGGCGCCATTCCAAACGAAGGCTCGCTCATCAAGCGCTCGATCTCTCACGTCTACCGCATACCCTGCGAGGAATTTGGGGGTTCTTTTCGCAAAGAGCCCATTCTGCAGTAAAGACGAGCTCCCTGATGACTTGATGGTGTCATAAATTAATAGAATAGCACAGACTCTGACTGAGACACTGCCGTTTCACCAGTCGACAGGAAACTACACAACAAATAAACCAGAGAGAGGAGAGGAGAGAAGAGCAGAGGATGGAGCTCTCAATTTTTAAAGTAGTTGTACTCCTAAAAAAAAAACTATAAGGAAATGGCAAACCGGACATTAAAAGAAGAGCTATGAAATGAATGAGGATGGCATATCTCATATTAATTTTCCTAGGAGGAAACTGATGAATAACGTTTGAGCTCCAATTAAAATCTCTGACTTCTGACTAATCGAGAGAAATGTCTCCAATTGCTTCCTGCTTCATACATAAGTATGAAAACTTCTGAGAAATTAATGAGAACGTATTTTTGATTTCCTGCAGGTTAAAAAAAGGAAAAAGAGAAAAACATATAAGAGAAATAAGTCTAGGGTTTAGCATAAATAACTAAAAAACACTTCTGTTATATATCAATTAAATACAATCTTTATGATCAGCATTATTTTTCATTTACTTTAATTTGATCTACTAAAATAAGTAAAACCACAATAAATAAACCACAAAAGCTTTACGGAGATCAAAAATCATAACAAGATGTAGTTCAATAGCTATGATGTTTTTTAAAACATGGTTATGGTTTGGGTAAATTGCATGTAATTATGTGTAATATATTCTTATTATAATAGTAAGTACATGTAATGTAAAGAAGAGAAAAAAAGAGATGAGAAACGACAAAGAAACGAGGAAAGAGATAAGAAGACCTAAAAGAGACAAAGAGAAAAGGAAGAGAAGGGAGGAAGGAGATGAGAAGCAGTTAGTTAGTCACAAGACCCCAGTGAGCTGAAGGTTTCTCCTGCTGTTTTTTTTCCAGAGCGCAGCCAAGAGACTCTCAAACTCGGCTGAAGAGTCTGCTGGAGCTCGCTGCAAGGGAGAGGAGGAATCATGAATCAGCCTGTCAGTCAGTGGAATAAAAGGAAAATCGAGTGATAGGGAAAAGAGGGGATGAAGAAGTGTGTGCAGGTGCCTGGCGGCGGAGCTCCAGGCCTGCTGAATTAGTTTAATTAGGTATGTGCTCCTGGCTGTCCTTTTTCAGCTCTGCTGCACACGTATTCCCTCTGCAGACTCCACGCCTTCAATCCCCTAATTTTTCTCCCTCTCCGGGCCGTCCTCTCCGTCTCCTCCCTCCTCTAATCTAATCAGAATTCCTCTTCACTCTCCATTCCTCTCACAATAGCTCCATCATGGGCCAAATGGGGATTGTAGAGGGAAAACATTGCAGAGCGTGTTCGATTATATCCGGCTGGTTAACTAGTAAATATGTCTGGGAGAACACAATCAATTTGCTGTTGTCAATGTCTGGCAGAGCGGCTTGATGGTATACAATGTAAAGACAGTGCAATCGTTCATTAGCTTTACTGTGCTAAATCATTTTATGGCCAGCTGGACAGTGTGAACTCTACAAATCAGTGAACCGTATAAGTGTAATGGATCATCATGAGGTTTATTCTTTAGATGAAGTGACTGCAGGTTCTTAAACTCAAACATAAGAGCAAAGACTACAGAGTGTGAATGGCCTACTTATACATAGTTCACTCCGAATATTAAGCAGCGGAAGGAAAAAGCATCTTAAAAATAAAAAACATCACCTTTAAGCATGAACATATTATCACCTACAGCAACACATTC
The DNA here is from genome assembly GCA_032357475.1 of Enteromius thamalakanensis. Lineage (NCBI taxonomy): Eukaryota > Metazoa > Chordata > Actinopteri > Cypriniformes > Cyprinidae > Enteromius > Enteromius thamalakanensis. The sequence goes on from JAUCMT010000051.1 coordinate 8,776,709, forward strand.
AACTTTCAGTGGACTGAAAATAGGTTTTGCGTTTAATTACTTATACCTTTCGTCTATTAACAAATTGGTTTTGACACACTTTGACCTTTGATATATTGCCCCCAGAGAGTGTTTGCTTGACAACTCCACTATTTATGCTTACATTACCTGTATTTTGGGGGGAAAATGTCTTAACTGTTATTTAAGCAGTGTAAATGGTTCATTCATTGCTAATCGCTGCAATCTGTGATTGAACCACTTAAAAGGATTAAACTGAGGAATAAAAAGGTTTTCTCTTTTTCATGTCTTAAAAATCAAAAATAAATAAAAAAGAATGAATAAGAAATAAATGAAGAACTTCTATGGATTCAGATAAATATTTCATGTAGATATCACTGAAAACAATACATCAAACCAAGTCATAAGCCCTATTCGGACGGGACTACTTTTCTAAACTACGTGTGCGCTTCGATTCTTATCACCTGTCGTCCGTTATTTTCATGTACCATTTCAGATGGGACTAACATCTCCATGTTTATTACAGAGGTGAGAGGGTCTGTTTTGTACATCTGGCCGTCACATTGTGTATAGTCATTCAGATTGATCACAATAAGTATAATCACAAATACCATGGTAATGCTTAATGTACAGAAGTACAGAAAAACATGTTAATGTGTGGTGCTTACTTTTTATTTGTAGTAAACAGATGTTTATTTTGATAATTAAAGCATATGTAACCATGTGCAGAAATGAAAGTAATCTTACCTGATACTGATATTACAATAGCCAGTCTTAACAGTTTACTTGTTCTGGCTCTTTATTTGTGTTTATTTATTTCTTTTCTATATCAAAATATTTTAAAAAGGTGTTGCACTAAGAGCATCTACAGCACATCGTGTTGGCCAAAACACACAAGGAAACGCGTTGAGAAAAATAATATCACCGGCAATCACCGACATCACATTCGGACAGAATTAGTTTTCTCAGAGGATCACTGAGTTTGCTGAAAAACAGTAAGTAATTTGCTCTGGAATTATCACAGCGGTTGTGAGAGAAAAACACAGATATGGCAGATTCAGACGGGATTAAAATCACCAAGTACATCTGTGAAACAAACACTTCTCTAATGACACCCTGTAAAACTAGTCCCGCCCAATGCCTTCGCTCCGACTGGCCAAGTCCAACATATAGCTCAATAGTGCTTAGAGCATCCTCAGGTTGTGGTCCTTTCCTGATCCCAGTTCTCCTATTTTTTATCTCCTGTAACTGCTTACAGTTTATCATTACTCTTATATTAAACGTTTAGATAACACTTCAGACTAGGTAACACTTGTTCACTATTAACGACGACTTTTCCCTCAATAAATTCCTAATTTTCTGCCTATTGATTGTTACTAAGGTAACTGTTAAGTTTAGGTATTGGGTAGGATTAGGGATGTAGAATAAGGCATTAATATGTGCTTAATTACTACTAATAACTGGCTGATATAGTAATATGCATGCTAATAAGCAACTAGTTAAGAGACCTGAAAACAAAGCGCAACCAACTTTTATTTCAAATGATATCAAACTAAATATCAGCATTACTTGCAAACAAATAGCTAGTACTGTTAAACTTCAAAACTACTTTTACTTTTTTAATTTTCTTTTTTGCAATTTACTTGGGAATTAGTTGGTTACATAAAGTTATTTCCCCTGAGGACCGCACAAAGAAGGTCTATAAAATACTCAGAGAAAGCCAACCATTAGCATATATATGTAAATATCTAGCCGTTCACAGATTATAATTATTATGATTAAACATATATTATTACATATTTGAATTTTCATTTTAGTTCTGAATGTGTCAGGGAGGAACGCCTGAAAAAAGCTTTACCTCTGCAAGTTCAACTGTGCATTTTTGTACTGCACAAAAATGAAAATGTGTGTGCGTGTGTAAGCGAGGAAACAAGAGAGGTGTGGAAATAGTAGAGAAAGTGAGCGACAGAGTGTGTGTGTAGGTTACAGATGGGGGGATTTCAGAGTGAAAACTTTGTATGCGTGAATGTGTGTAACCATGTGTGTTATCAAGAATGACTCTCCTGGAAGTATTCTTGAATGTATTCGTTTTTGGGGAGATGAGCAGCAATTTGAGTGCCGAAATGGTGAAACAAAATGGATAAATGCATATGGTGATTCAAAACAATCATATTCCTTCATTCCTGTTTTCAGGAAGAGATGAGCCATCATAAATAAAACAAATTTAGAGTGGACCAAGATGACCCAGTATCCATCATCTTGTCACCAGCATGCATACTTTCCTGTATATTTGAAACAACAAAATGCTTTTTATAAGTTTATAAAAAAAAATATATCCCTCATTCATCCATCACTCTCTATTAGGAAAAGTTAAATGCCTTGTGTCAATCTGCCCAGACTGATAAACTAACTTCACCGCATATCTGCCTGCAACGAGCACCAAACTATCAGAAAAAAGCCCAACCCTTGCAGAAAGAGACTCTGCAGAGAGATTTTTTTTCCAACGTGGCATAAATGGCCTTGTAGGCTTTGACTGACTGTCTCTGAGCTTCAGTATAACGACACATACTCCATCGGCTTCAAAATCAACAGCTACTGCAGGGAAAAAAGCAGTATGCGAGCAGCTATTACAGTGAGGTGCCACAGGGCACACTACTGAGCCCGCTGCTATTCAAAACCGCACCGCAGGAACACAAAACAGCTTTGACCCTTCTTGATCTCTGCCTTTCTCTTTAGTTTTGTTCTGACTTGTGGGAATTTTAAGATGGCTGGGATGCATTCAGGTGAAGTTAATCGGATCTATAAGAACAGTCTCATCACTCATTTGAGTTAGCCCTGCCAGCCGCTAGCAGCCTCCGAAAACAAGCAATTATCAGTACTAAAATCACTCTAAAGTTTGCAGCAACAGTGCGGGGATTACTCATTAGCTACTTATGTAAACTCACGACCTCTATGCAGCAGTGAGGGACAAAGGAGCGAGGTGGCATACAGTGTGTGGAGCTGTGCATGTTGCAGAACGAGCCTGCGGCGGAGCACTGCAGCTGTCAAGCAGGAGCTCTACCACGCATCCATGACTGATTACCAAGGGGCCGCTACGTCACACGTTCACGCGATGCAAGATGTGCAACCGAACTGTTGAGGAACAACAAATTTGTCCTTTTTTGTCTTGTTTCAGTCACTGTGAACTGCAGTTACGCCTGAGGCCCAGTGTCTTTTGGGCTCTCCTGCTGAGATTTTAATTTGTTTAGCTAAAATGCTAAATCACAACTTGCGTGCTTTAGGTTACTAATTAATAATAGGGAACTTCTGCTGCATTGGGAATGAATTTTTACACTCCTCTAGAGAATAAAATATCTGGCTGCACAGATAATAAACAGAATACGTCTCATAGTGTCTCCTTCAAGTTAATTAGGTCACTTTTTGTCATATGGCTGAATGAATCGTGCCATTTCAGCAGTGGACACAGAACTAATACGATCAGGGCTTTTGTTAATTGGAGCACTGAAAGTCACATGGCTGTGGACTGGAAGCATGCACGCTGACAAATCACTGGCAATCACGCTAACAAAGGGGAAGCCATTTTGCATATATCATCATCAGATTTAACACAACATAGAAGATGGATGCGAGACTGGCGCCGGCAGCGTGGCATTTATCGAAGAGCACGATATTCAACAACCAATGCTACATGATTAGATTGGGCTCCAAATGATCAGGATCGAGTAGGAGGGGTGGAGGTGATGGCAGTGCGCTTAGGCCACCCGGGACAGCTCACACAAGGCAGAAGGCATCTAGAAACCACTTCTGGATCTGTGTGGATCTCTTCCCCAGGGCTCGGCCACGCTAGCTCACCGGCAATGAGGACAAATGAGTGTGTTGCAGTGCTGACATCAGACTGGCATGGCGATGAGGGAGCCATGTGACGACTTGCCGAAGTGTGGCCTGGAGACGGGCCAGTCATCGCTGGCACAGCGGAGGGCCGCTGCTCCTCTCCGCCTCTGCGCCATGACGGATGGGCGGGCAGACAGCTGTTTAACATCACAAGATTTACAGCCCTCCTGTAGCAGCCGTCAGTCCAACACCTATCAGCCTGAAGTAAATCTCCTGTCTCCTGCCTCTCAGAGAGAAGCGTGAAGTGAGGAGCAATCGGCTGTTAATCACCTAACCTCTTGTTCTGCCATAACCGAGGCCAGGCCAACCCCTATCGCTCTCCTCTTTCTCCTCTTTCACTTTCACTCACTTCTGTCCCCTCCCTCCTCTTCCCAGGGATGAGTAAAACTACATATTTCTGGTTGGAGGGTTGGCTGAATGACTAGTTGACTAATCAATGTTAAGGAAGCACTGTATAATTAAGCTTTTTGGGATTTTTTCTCCAGACACAGGTTGAACATTTCTTATGGGGCATTAACATAAGACACATCCTTGATTTCAAACAAGCCTGGGTTTCCAAGCACATCCTAAAAATGCTGGGATACTTACAGTAAAAGTCTAAAAGAAATGGGAATAAATGCGTGTTACTTATTCTACTGTGAATAATATATCTATAATATATGCATGGGTTTAATTCTTCACCACTGTTCCTCGCTCATAATTTTTCATCAAAATGTCATAACTTGATCTGATAAAAAAAACTTCTTTCTGGCGATGTATGGCACTCTTTCATCATCAAGTCATCTTAAACCCCTTATCTTTCTCACAATCAACTGCAAGCTTGCGTTCACACCAATTTCTCTCGCTTTTTCAATAATCCATGTAAATGTACATCCCAATACAGAAGGAATGCTCTGTCGCTATTTCAGTTTCATCACAACTTCAAAAAAATGTGCAAGACTTGACACAATGACCTGCATGATGCTCTAAATAGGATAGCTTTAAAGACTCTATTTCAAAAGTACCGCTGATAAAAATATCAAACGTCTGGATAAACTAGTCGACCAAGTAAACTAGTGACCCCATTCCTATTCCTGCTCCCCTTTCTTTCTACAATCTCTCTTTTTCCCCCTCCATCCCTCCGTTGCTTTGTAATCCACGTCCCCTGTGTGCTGCTGGGAGGTCACTGGGCATGAGGAGGTGGATCAGCAGCGGCTGTGAATGCCGCAGTGTAAAGTTACAGACTCCGGAGGCTTGCACAAGCTCGCTCTGGATAACACTTCCGCCCTGATGGAATTACGGCCAAACACACGCAAATGTTTTTTTATCATAAAGGGTAATTTTCATTTAGTTCTTCCATTATTATTACAGCGAGCTAATGCTATTTTCTATCCCCTAACTCTACTTAAATTATATTTGATCATTTAGAAGTAGTGATTTAATTAGCATGCTGCTCTTTACAGTAGCTGCTACACAATTTGCACTTTAAGACCCTATTTAGAAAGGTCCGTCTTTAAATTCACTCCTAAAACTCTGGCACTACATCCTTACACATGCAGACAAGATGTCTTTGAAAATGTACAAGACACCACATAAAACTTACTTTGCCGTCCCTGCTAAGCTTTCATAATAAAGGTAAAAAGCTGTTTTGCACAAACACCTTAATAAACCCCTAAGATAAATAAATAAATGTAATTGTTTCAATGTCCTAGAAATGCCTTATAGCCACACACAAAGGCTTATGCTGTTTTTAGGATTAGTATTTATTTTAAAACATTGATGTCTGGGGATATGTTTTTCAAAAACAAGATGTTTTTGCAGTCGCTATGGCATGATTCCACAAAGAGAGCAGACGTTTTGATTGTGTGTGTGTGTGTGTACAGTGACTTTGGAATAATGGAGGACGTTCTGGCACAAACCAGGCCTTAACATCAAAAATACACAGAATATGCAAAACTATGGAAAACTACGGAAACCTGACCCGGTTAAAGCCATCTGCTATGCAACTATGCAAATGCAGCGTAAACAGAGCACGACTACGGTGGAGCGGTGAAATAAATTGGAGGGCAGGTCACATGACCTTGCACTTCGTTTATGAGACAACAGGAATGCTAGGTCGCACATAGAGCGAAGCATTTACTCTGCTCGCATCTGCCCACCCCTCCTCCTACACGCTCTGGCATCTGGCACCTTCTCCTACTCTGTAATGCCAGGTAATTACCTACCCTATCTGTTGCTGCTTACCCATTCTACCTACTCTCAAAACATTCAGGAAAAGCAGTGGGCTCCTTTAATTATCTGCTTTCTGCATCACTCTGGAAGGCGTCCAAGTCTATCCCCCTGGACCACCTCAAAATAAAGCAAGGATTCATACCAAAACCAGCCATGCTTGTGTCCATAGCGCAGCATCATAGTACGTGTCGTGGGCTGCGCTGCTTATGTTTAGTAGCACGGTTCAAGCAACACAATGTAATCTGGGGCTTCAAAGGCCGTCTGACCTGGACCTCTTCTAATGATAAGTGCCTAAGCGGCCTTAATCACTGGTTTCACACCAATGCAAACGTGCACAGTGTTTGAATGCTTCTCAATGACCTGAGGTCCATTAACAATTCATTTGGGTTAGCAAGTAAAGTTCATCCGATGCCAATGAGCGAAATGGAAAGGAGGGTACAACATAAAAAATAAAAAACCACTTCCCTGGAGGTGGAAACAGACACGAGGATCTCGGCCGTGACCTTTTTCCCAACTTATCATCATCCGGAGAAGTGATCCCTAGTGTTTTTTTTCTCTTGCTTTGGCTGGCATGGGGACTGAGTCACACGTCAGCCTGGATTAAAAGCTGCCTGGTACTCCAGGCCGTGTGTTGCCTTAAGAGAGACCATGTGTTTGCGAGCGTGGACGAACTGTGCATGCGTGACCTTGGACCTTGATAGAGTGAGCATGACGTGTGAACACTGTGTGACCGTGTGTGTATATATATATGTGTGCGTCAAGTGGCTGCCATGCCATTCCGGCACCTATACCCGTTCTCCGCACTCTCCTTGGTATACCGATTTGCTTCAGCCTAAAACAAAAACCCCGAGTGCTGTGTCTGAACAAAGTCAGGGGCTGATTTCTAGACCCCCTAGTGACTTTAGAGACACAACCAATTAGCTATGAGCTCACATAGACACAGTCATGTGACTCAGCTCGGTACAAGTGCCTTTCCTTGATGCCATTCCTTCATCAACAACACTGCAGAACACAGGGCAAATAAATGAGCTCCATCAGACAGCGGGCCAGCTCCTCCGAAGCGCTAAGCCTGCAGCCTTCTTCCCAGACCTCAGTGAAACGCTCTGAAGCTGTGGATGTCTGGCCTCCCTTAGGGTGGATCATTCCTTCACCCTCCACAGCATCAATAGACGGCCGTCCGCACTGAAAGAGAGACTGTACATGTATTTCACATCAAGGATCTGTCCATGCAAGAAGTGCTGAAAAGCGAGACAGCCAAATAGCAGGAGTCTGGCGAGTGAGTCAGAAAGCAAACGGAAACAAGGCCTGATTCTTTCTGTAGCTCTTTTTAGTATGTGTTCCTGTGACTGCGATGGAATGGATCTGTGTGGCATGTTATCAGAAGGTAATGATTGCCTGCAGCTACACTATAAAGATCAAAAGAAAGACTTTTAATGTAGACAATATGCTAAACCTTGTCTAGCTTAAGGTTAGACAAATCCACAGACATGACAATTCTGGAGATAAATCATCAAATGGCTATTAATAAAATGGCACATTATGTTGTCTTAATAAATAAATGCAACACTTAATAAAAAAATGTATATAAAAAAGTGAATTTAGGTATGACAATATTATTTATACCAATAAAAAAATTAAAATTAATTTTTACTTTTTAAAAATGTTTAATCAGCCAATACTGACTAAAAATAAATTAATACATCCACAAAGCCAAATAACTGGCATAGTACTAATATACTGAGAACCCCTACACTCAAAGTTATTGTAATTGTTTTATTAATAACAATAATAACTAAATAAACTAAATAATCTAAATAAAAATTAATATATTAATATAAAAAAATAATGTTATTTAAACATTAAATCATTATAAAAAATATAGGTTAAATAAAAGTTAAATGCATTCACAATTAAATTACAATTCTTTATTTTTATTATTATTTTTTTTTTTATTATTATTTAATCACCAAGACTACTATCAGACATATAGGCCAGCCTGCATCCCTAGTACTCCCAAAGATATTATAATTGTTATTAATTATAACGAAATAAACATGCAATAAGTATACAGTATGTATATAAATAAATAGGCTACATACGCACACATCACATCACATATTGTATTCTTATCTAATCTTGTATTCTCAAACAAACCTGTATACAATTCAATATAATCAGGAAATCAGTAACACCTAGACCAATTTGTGGTTGGTTACAATAAGAAATTGCTGCAAATTAAATAAATAAATAGATGCACAATAAATTGGCAGAATTCTGTAATTGACACTTCGCCACAGCAGCCGTAATGGTAATCTCAATTAAAAATAATGCAGTCATAATGCATCATACTTCATGTTTCCCTTTTGTTTTCTGCTCATCTCATATTAATAATTAAATAAAAGTATAGATCATCATGCAGCTAGTAAGCCTAATTCACACCCAGCATGAGCACAACAATGAAAGACATCATGAGGCAAAGTTATGATGAACTACCATCATGCTAATTGCAACATGCTTTAAAAAGTAATTAATTAAGCAGTGCATAAACAATCTGACAACTTGTCAGTTACCCAACACTAGGTCACTGTGTGAGCTGCATCAGGCAAAATTCAATCCTAACACGGCTAAATGTGACATTCCCTTCCAAACAGTTCCTCATACACAGACGCCAAAGGACAGCACAGAAGGACGAAGAATAAAAAAAACAGCACGCTCACAAACCAGCCAGTCAACCTTCGTGTGCACAGACAGGGGAGGAAAAAAAAGAAAGGAAGACCACCTGTCCATCAGGAAAGCCACCAGCTTTCCTTCCTCCCCTCCTTTCTCGGTATCTCTGTTCCCAATGACGGCCAGCGATACTCCTTATCAGCTGGTGAGATGAGATTTAGTTCCAGGCCTAACACTCATGGGAGGCTATTGATAATGCTGGTCCCCCCTTCTGCTCTCCTCTCATTTTCCTGAAGTGGGACTTGCCTCGCTTCGCCAAATCCAAACCGCAAGCATGACAGCAACTGCAAAACTGATTTGGAATCAGTGTAACGGGGTGACGTACCGAGTTCCAGCAATGGATGAATACGATGAGCCATGCAAAACCCAGATGCGCAGCCTGGCAGTGGGCATCCCCTTAGTAAAATCCCCTTTTTCTCACTGCTACCTGAAAGGGAAGCTAGGTCAAGCTCCTGGTGATGGGGTGTGATGTTGTTTTGACATCTATGCTGCTGCATAGCTGAATGAATAATCGATGGTGCTTGAAAACAGAAGGCATTTGATTTTTTTTTCTTATTATAGCACAGTTTTAAAAATGCTCATGAAACTTTCATGGTTTATAGGTACAAAGCTGGAAACGGCACAGAGCAGCTAACATGTTCAAAGCAGTGTTTTTCCATTACTGACCCATATCCCCATGGCTAGGAATCATTTAATGGTCTTCATGCACAGAGCAAAACCATCTGCATCTCTGTGTCCACATTTTTATAGCCTCGTAAATGGCTGCATATAACTGTCGAACTAACCTATTATGCTGACAGACAGCAACTATTATGGGATATTGATCGCTCTAGCCTTTCAATAACGGTTGTGTCGATCTGATCAACCGGAGTTTGTCTAGAGTGTGTCTCGGTCGTAAACTTTAGGAACAGAAGTCTGAATATGGCCTACATTTATCAAGACTCAATTTAAGTGATTCACATAAGCAGTTGGGACTCGTATGCAATTAGTGGTGTTAATCATATACTTATATTAAACAGTGAATTTAATTACATCCATGATGTATTGTCATCCACAGCCAGCGCTACAGGATTTTTACACACCAGAGCCCAGAAAGATTTATCTGACACCAGCTCACAATCGAGTTATCCTCAGTTCTTCAGCCCTGGCTGCCCTGCCACAGAACAGTTGGTGATAGAGCTAATAGAGGGTTGCAACATGGCAACGGCAGAAAAAGACAACAGATGTTCAAGAGGGCGATACAAAAAGGATTAAAACACAGTGTTTTGGTGGCTTCGTTTTTTTAGATGTGTTGGCATCCGTTACAGTTGACCAATGTATTGTAGGCTGGAGAATTAGCATAGGCAAAAAAAAAAATCTACAGACCTGATCTAACATCAACTAACAATGAACGATTGTATTTAATTAAAAAAAAAAAAAAAAATTATTAATTTAAAAATTAAATAAAATACTGTAAAAAAATATTGTTTATTGTTAGTTAATGCATGTGTGTTAACTACTGGAAACCTATTGTATTATAAAATATTATCATAAGTATTATTGCATTATGAAATAGTCAATATAATATCCGTGTGATTGCTTGTGCTAGGAACAGATTTCTGGTTAAATTTCGATCTATGAAATATCCTTTTTTGGGGGGGATCTTTTCAATTGATCCAGTTCAAAAAACTAGCCTGAATGACGTGTTCCTCCTCCCCCCCCAACCCCAAAAAAATAATAATAAATCTACTATTTCAGTTCACTGTAGTAGAAGATTATCACCGAAAAACAACTGAAATTGCAATATTTTCATCAGGAAAGCTCTTTTTCTATGATTGCAGAAGACGTTATTCTCATCACTTTCATACTTTTTTGGTCCTTTCATGCCATTTGTTGAGCTTAATATCTTCAGTCACCATTCACTGTCATCATCTGGGTTTAAAGAGACCAGGCAATCCCTAAATATTACTTTCTAAAAAATAAAGAAACTCATTAGGGTTTGGAAGAACAACGGAGTAAATAATGACATCATATATTTGAGTTGCCTGGGAACAATTTTAATGTGACATGCACCATAAAAATATTATGTGATGAACTGGACTCCCTGAACTCGTAAATGACGATGCATAAAAGAGCTAAACCTTCTGAAAACATTCGATATGACCAGAAACACTCTCACAGGCCTCTGGCTGTCAATTCAAGACGTCCAAACAATTTATTCAGACCATATGTTTGCATGTAACCCCGTCCTTTGTGAACTTGTCTAAAGGGTCAGATAAACATACCTTCTGAAAATTTGTTCAACGAAAACAAACATTTTATCAACTCCCCGTTCGGAGGATAAAACAACCGCTTATTCAAACAAAAGGCTGTTTTATTCCCACGGCTTTTCCATTTCTCTCTCTCTTTCTCTCCCGTGCATCTAAAAGCCGCACATGGCATGACTCGAATGGGGGCAAATCAATACACACAGCGCCCGTTAGTAACGTTACGCTGGCACGCAGGTGTTCAAAACCATCACCAATAAGGGATATATAAAAAGCCACACTTCCGAGGGCTCAACAATAACACAGAACAGACAACATCTTCGCTTATGAGTCAACACCATCCGTTTACTTCCCCAGCCCCGCGCATCACCTGCATTTCCGAAAGCACACATTCTGATGACAAAAGCATCTGCAGAGACACACAGAAGTGCTCTTACCTGGGTTTGTGGCTGAAAGTGAGCGCGCTTTATCTCCACTTCTCACTGGAAATTGTTCGTTAGTCTTTTGTACAGTCCAGAGACGCGAAATGCGGCGTTTGCCCTCCCCTTCCACTGCCGTACAGTCGACGGCTGTATGAGCGCGTCAAACCGCTCCACCTGCATGCAACGCCACACAGCAGCTCTGCCGCTCTATGCGCGGTCTCCCGGTGGCGGCTATGGGCGCGAAATGAGGGCGCGGTCAGTGGAACACCTCACCAATCATCCCGCGAGCGCTTCGCCTTTCAGCCTCAGCGACGACACGATGACTGCGGCACCGCTGTCTCAATGTCACTTACTTTATCAAAATCTGGACCACAGACTATGTCCAGTAACTGCGTCGCATGCGTCCCCCTACTGTCCCTTAATCCGTTTAGACCAGGTTCCCAGCCTTTTACGGTCTGCCGAAACACTAAAATATTTGCTTTTAACACCCTCTGTAATTTCAAAAATGTTTCTTATTGCTCAGTAAATATTATGAATAATAAAAGTATAGCCTCAGTTTTTGTGCTTATTTTTTATACCGTGGCTACATTCCTTTTAAACACTTTTATTGCACGGCTCTATGAAAAAGCCTAGCTACTTGATTCTGATTGGCCGTTCTGAGGTTTAAGTCAAATATTTATAAAATAAAAAAAACTGACAAAACAATAATGCATTTGTTTGTTTGTGTATGCATTTTCGCGTCTGGGGTACATTTTGCGATACTGCCGGGTTAAATGAACATCAGAAAATCCCTGTAGTTACATCAAGAACCTCTAGGGCGTTCAGTTTACAAAAATCTATGCTTTCCTATTAGACAGAATACTTGATTTTGATTGGTGGCGAAGTCAAATATTTATAATAAAAAATAAATTTTAAATTACTTTTTTAATTATTTTTTTGTCCACGGGAGCATTGTAACTATTTAGTCTATTTTTTCCAAATAACATACATTTATTTCAGCTTAAGTTGATATTTCATGTGTAACCTTTACATTAATATTAATATATTATTATAAATAATAAAAGTATTATTATTATTTATAGCCATGCACATTTTGGCAGCAGTGCATCATATTTTGGGCTTATGACAGGCCGAATGTACATTATATAACAGTCAAGGTATGATAATTATGACAGGCCGAATGTACATTATATAACAGTCAAGGTATGATAATTAACCTGCAGTTACAGAAACATTATGAACCTGTGGCATTTTGGTGAATACTTCTGTACTTTACCAATGTGCTGAATGTAGTAAAGGACTTGCTTCTTGACAGCTGATGAAGTGCTTTCTTTAGGCATGCAGGTGTGTAGTATATAAATACATTGCTGGACATACAACATCTGCATTTTGGCATTGTTTTTTGACCTATGAGGTCATAGTAACAACAAATGCAAATGTACTCTTGTGGGGGTGGCGTGTGTGTGTTTAAAAATGTAACCAGGAACATAATTCTTGCAACCTATAGCACTTACTCTTAAAATGAGGCACCTGGTTTCAAATCTTGCAGCTCCTCAGTTCATGGCCTCATGGGACAGCAAAATGTTTTGTTTGCATGCTATTTATTGGGTACACCTATCATATCAATTGACATAAAGCTTTTTGCATATTCTATTTACTATAGAAGAACACCCATGGTGACACATTGAAGGTAAGGTATGGTAATCACTCCATAATGCAACTGAGAGTAGACTGCGTCAGCGTAGCATGTTTAATTGAAAACCAGTGATAATTTGTGCTGTCATTAAACATTGTAGATATGAGAGTGTCACTAGGGAAAATAAATGTTCTGTGGGTCAAGTGAGACACCGAGCACAGACTGTTTACCATATCATTTTACCACAGAAAGTAATTAAAAAGAGGTAAAATGTGTAACGATCTTTGCTTCAAAAGAATTTTTAAACGCCAACGCGCATGGATTCACGCAGTTGATTATACATTAGCTAATGCTGCAGGCTGTTTTATAAGTTAAACATTTCCAATGTTTTATTTTTTGCTGTTATTTTGTCCTCAAGTCATACAATATTAGGCGTGTATCATCTTTAAATGCACTAATGTTTAACAGATGACTTTACATTTGCAAGCTTTGTGTAATGAGCCAAATATTCAAACAACAGCTAGTATGATGAATGGTATCTCTGGTAATTCCCCCATGTATTACTCTCAGCTAATAACCTTAAGCACAAAGCTGGACCTCAGTTGTCTGCTCAGCCAAGATTTTTGTCTACTGAATTGTGAAGTCATGTGGTGTGACCAACAAACAGAAAACAGGAAATTATATTAAATTCAGGACTGTGTGTCAAGGACAATAAATCTCTTAAAATAGTAAAAAATGTAGAGTTTTGATTATTTTACAACAATATTCATTTATTTTATCATTATTTTTATTTATTTATTTATTTGCTAGTGTATTTGGGGAGTCAAAATACATGACATGGTCCAGCTTATTATTATTATTATTATTTTATATTCAAGTATTTTACTTCTTTTTTTATTTTTATTATCTTACAAGCATTGCTATTTTTATTTTTTTATTAATAATAAATACATTTTTGAGGAACTACATTACATAACTTGTTGCAACCTTAAATTAAATTGAATTAATCAAATATCAATCATTATAAAAATAACTATAAAAAAAATAATGGTAAAACATTATTAGAACTTTTTTTTTATTAAATAATAATATAGGCTAAAGTAATAATAAAAATAAAAATAATAAGCTGCAATATGCCATATAATGTGACTCCCCAAATATATTCACAATTATGAATGAATACAGTAATATTGATAAAATAATTAGTTATATTTGTTGCAAAATAATGAAAGATCAAAGTTTTCAAAAACATTCCATTCAAATGTGCATTCCTGATCAGATATCAATCCAATCTGTCAAGGCAAATAGCGTGATTAAGTTAAACAGGCTTTTACGCAGCACAAAAAGTGAACGCTCTTTATTTAACATTCCTGCCTCATTTCTGCAAACGCCTGTGAGCTTTTGAGCATTCCAACAAGTGCCTTGAAATGACTAGGGGAGGGGGCTCTCTATCATACAACAGCAGACAGAAACCCAACCTCTTCAAACTGTGCCTTGGCTTTGGCTGCTGTACAAACTGCACCTTACCCACTTAGGAAAAGCATCTATCCTGGCTTCATTCCCCGGCTGTCCTGCCTCATCTGTACTGAGCTGTGGCATCACTGAATGATTTGCAATTATTATTATTGTAGAACTTTCCTTTACTCCCGCATAAAGCCGTTTCTTGCATTCTTTCGCTTCTCGCGCACTACTTTGAACTTGGAGTGCCATTATGCATGAGAGGCTCCATCAAAGGAAAACATGCAAATGGTTGAGGATTTTGTGGATGTGGTTAAGCAGAGCGTGCTGGCGTGTGCGTGAGTTTTCAGAGGCTGGGGAAGCTAATGATAGTGTGTCAGAACAGCGGCATTGTCACTGTAACTCGTATTAAACGATCGGAGGGGTTTAAAACCTGGAACGTGTAAGCATGGAGACCTTGAAGCCTCTTCGAGGCCAGAGAGCACACAGCTGCATGGGAGACATATTAATGCAGAGTGACAAGGACATGGGACATAGACTATCTGTCTCACTCTCTCCCCCTATCTGTTTCTCTCCATAATGTACGCTTGGAATAGCCACACTAACAGAAGGACGGCATGATGGGGACCTTGGAATGTAATCATGTCATTACCGTGTGAGTGAAGTATGAAATGGTAAGAGAGCGGCTGAAGATTGACTGGCCTGAGATGGCGATTGCTTTAGGGGGGTGACTGATCACGTAAGCGCCACCGTAACAGACTTTCTGCCTTTTTGTCCCTATTGTGGCCTCTTTATTTTTAACATAAGCATTCTCTTTCTCACTCTCTTCAGTCTCTCACACATACACACTTTGTCTCTCTGAGTTGCATCTCTCAGACACACGCAAGCCACAACACAGATTTTGAAAAGCGGCCAATTGTCTTTGTGCAGTCACTAGAGTTTCCCCAGGGCTGGCTGTGAATTAACTCAACACAATTGGGAGATTAAAACACATAAGAGCCTGCATTTAACCACTTCTGTCCTCCGAGCGAGGCAGGATGCCAGTGAACGGGCTCTTGTGCTGGGTTTAGATTTGGGTCATCAGCTCGGTGTGGTCTTATCTAAATGCACCACGGTGATAGTGCGCCAGAGGAGCCCGGGGCCTTCCGACTCATTATTCAGCAGTTCATATCAGTTTATTAGTGCCCGCGCAATTATGCCGCAAATCGCGCCTCTTGATTTAGTGCGGTAAATACTTATAAATAAATCACAGCCCATCTGTCATCTTAACTGGATGTCAATTAGGCAAGAACGCAGTAGCACATTTTTCATTATGTGGATTTACAGTAACAAGATCGCTTGTTTTTGAGTCAGGTGGTGCTGTGTTTTACGGCGCAGATCTAATCTCATGATTCTTGTGCATGTCTGAATAACTGAATAATTGAAATAATGAGGGTGAATATGAGTGTGTGTTTATGAATTTCATAAAACTGGCTACAGAAACCTGTGAATATAATAAATGGAACATAAATCAATCAATCTGTCTATCTACAGTATCTATCTATCTATCTATCTATCTATCTATCTATCTATCTATCTATCTATCTATCTATCTATCTA
>JAUCMT010000051.1:8810238-8820706 GCA_032357475.1 Enteromius thamalakanensis
CAGGGTCCATGTGCACAGTACAGTTCTAATCTGATTCACGATCAGATTAAGATAATTTGCGCATGAAAACGTGGCTAGTGTTCTGAGACGTGTGTTTAGGACTGTGCACATGTGCACATGCACACTGGCTTGTCTAGCATAAAAAACACATTTTAATGCTATTTGCGCAAAACAAAGAACATTTATGATACAGCTGTTCTTTGGTGATTTCAAACATAAAATTAAATCATAAGCTTGGTAAAACTGATTTGAAGAATTTGATGTTTCCGCATTCAAAAAGATAGGAGCTTGCATGCCAAGAAGGTGTTTTAAAGATGGCCGTTGAGTGAAATGACTGACTGCTCTTACTATTTCTTTACATTTAGCGGAAATACTAAAAATAGTATGATATTACAAATTCAGTCACTTATTTTTGCTTTTTAAAAATTGTTGTCTAATTTTTCTCACTTTTCCATTCAGTTTTCATTCGGTTTTGCACATGAGAATGTCTTATGTAAATGATTTTAGGTCACTTTAAAAGTTAAAAATAGTGGCATATGTTTACAAAATGAAGCGTAACGTTAATTCTGGCAGGTTACGTTATTCAAGCTCGCATCAGCTGGCTCTCAGGTGAACCCCCATCTATCTATAGGAATATGACATCTATCTAAGCGTCCATATATAAGGTCCTTCAGTATTATCAGCAGTTTTCGCTTTGCTCATTAGCTAATTACATGCCTCCATCCATTTGTCAGTCTGGATCCAGCCTTCTTATTCTCATTGAATCAGACTCATTCTAAAATGATTGAACTTTAACAATATCTGCAATACATTCGTTGGTTCTGTTTTGTTTACCCTGGGGGGTTATCGCTGCTCTCCATGCTCTCATCCATTCTAGGCTGCATGGATACACAGAGAGTTCTTGTGCTACTTGTCAATCATCTTTGACGATAGCGGTCCTAAAAAAAAGGAGGTTTAATTAGAACACATATGGATTAATTGAATGTCTAACAAATGATTGACAAACAAAGTAGGTTATGATATTTTTGTAATAGGATGACTGTTTTCATTTAACGTTGATTTATTACAATAAAGATGCAATGGAGCCAAGTGAAATATTGGTGAATTATTGTGATGTTTTTATCATCTTTGTCTTTTTTGTGGATTTTTCTCCAAAACAAAAGGGTTAAAACTAGTTGAACATTTTGCATATCCCCATTACAGACTGATTGCACACCTGCACCAGTGCTGTCGTGCATCCGCTGTGCCTGCCAGTGACAGCAGCATTCAGTGTGTGTGTGTGTGTGTTCCCACCTAATGATCATGACTTCTACACATCCTTCTTTTCTATCAGCTCACCGACATTTAGTACAAATTACAGCCATCAGCTCCACCCACGTTGCATCGTAGCCGTTGATTCCCGAGGGAGCAATTCTTCAAATCTTCTTCAAATCTTTCTTCCACATGCCCAGGTAAGACGTGTTCACCCACAGGCCAGCATGCATGAATGGCCACACTCGCTGGCCCCGGTTACCCAATATAACCCTTTCAGCTGAACCCTGGCCAGCCAGAACTTGATTTAATTACTATCTCATTACTCTCTGCAGCTGCACATACTCCGTCGACTCTCTGTCCTTCTACTCCTGGCTTGTGAATTCCACTCAATTGCCCTGGTTAATGGAGAGAACACAATAAAGCATCGAACACTCCTGGAGGTAAAGCTCCTCTATACGCCCCGACACTGAGCGGGAAACCTCAGAGCCCAAATCGGCCTCGGCACAGCCTGGTTCTGTTTAGCAGCGCTGGGTTTACATGATCGCCAGCCACGACTGCAATATTGATAGACCCTCCACCATGGCGCGGTAATGCACCCGGAATGAGCGGAGAACTAAAATCAGCCATGCACCCTCACGCCCACCGCTGGCGTTCGACTCCGCTGTAATAGTTTCTATTTGTGGAAGAGGAAGGATATAAACAAATGCATTAGCTTTGCCTCGCCACAGGAACGACGGGGGAAAACAAGTCAAAGTGAACAGCGGGAAAGAGACGTGGTGAGGCGGTGGGTGAAGAAAGGAGTGGGGGAAGGCAGGAGTGAAATGAAAATGTTGCGATTGGGATGTAAAACTGCAAAGTGGCGTGAACAGATAAGGGACGGAGAGAGAGAGGGAGAGTGAGAGGGAGAGAGGACAGAGATGGTGTGAGTAGATCCAATCTCCAACCCTGTCAATCAGAACCGTAGTGTTTACTGCCCACACATCCCTGCCCCTTTTACAGGCATTACACATGCAGCTAAGACTGTCTCGCATCAGCTGTATTGATCATGTGCCAGGGCAGACCGGCGGCCCCTGCCGATTGAATATGTTGGATGACTTCCATTGTGTCTTCAAAGTGGAGCCGAAGCTCTGGATCAAACGCGGAGTGTCGTAAGTGATTACGGACGGTAATGATAATGACTTTGTTCTGTTCTGGATGGCTGTTTGATGAAGTTTGTTAGGCTTCTTCTGCAGCTCTGAAGTTCAAAGATGCATGCCGACCACTACTTGAAGTGAGTGAAATGGTTCCTGTCGTTAAATTGACTGTATAATAAAATCATTTGCAAGCTCATGAGCTCTGTAAATCTAGAATCATTCTTCTAGAAAATCAGTGCCAGAAATTACTCACCCCTTGCAGAAAGATTTCTAAGGCAATCATGGTATTTTGGCTAAAATCCTATATCCCCAGGGGCGGATTAAGGTGGTGAAGGGGCCTCTAGGCTGCTCTTTGTGTGAGGCCCACTATTAATTATTATGCTTTACTGGAGAAATGTATTAAGTGGCATACATAGTTCTCATGCAAATAGCAAGATATAATGGCACGCACACTGAGACAGTCAATAAAACAATAAGTTTCCTCAACATTTCCAATATCCTCACAGGATTTTGTGTGACTGTGATGGGTGCACATTGCTTTCTGTAGGGGTAGAGGTATGGAAATACACTTTCAAAACTCAAGTGAAGAGCCATGAGATCTGGTATACAAGAATAAGAAGAGGCAAGATTTTTACACATTTCGAAAAAAAAATTGCACGATTTCCCCCTTTCGAGAATCGAAACAAAAAGATCGGTCCTGATGCTTGTGCGGTGTATATTGAAATGTGAGGCATTCACCGATGGAAATTTGCACCTCCCGATCTGCGCACAAATCATGTGCCCCAATCATATCAACATGTTTGATAGTTAGGATTTAAATCGGGATTATGATGGCTATATGATTACGTCAGTACCTTAACAACCAATGCGCGACTGCAAAACAGCTGCTGCAGTAAGCTACGGCTCCGTTGGATATTGGAGACAAAGTTTTGTAGCAACAGTCTCAATAATGTGTGGAAAATGTATCACAACTGTAGGAGAAGAAAAGTGTTGTAGTGAGTCACCTCAGTTTTGAACTTACCGGGTGAGTACAGAGAGCTGCTAACATGCTTGCTAACACAAGCATCACTTAAATATCAATGACAATCTGCTGCGTGAGATCACATGAGGCGTTCCCTCTGGCATGATAACCTTAAAGGAACAATATGTAAGATTTTTTCAATAAAACATCCCAATGCCACTTGCACAGTGTTATATATTTCATGCTAGGGCTGGGCGATATGGCTGATAACTGTATTTTTTTGACCCATTTAAAATAATAAGGTCACAATCCCCTCAGTTATTAAGACAGAAATGTCAACAACCATGGAAAACTCAAATAATTAAAAAGTATACATAATGTCACTGCCTCCATTATATCTTTGTACCGTTTAGATTCTTTGTCATTAGGCACTGATGCAGAGTACCTCTGCATGGTGGTCTGCTGCTTGTGCGTTGCTGCAGCTACAGATGTTGTTGGCTGAATACAGCTGTGCTCCAAAGGGTGAGCACGGCTGGTCTTGGCGGGGATGACGGTCTTGCATAATTTGCAGACGACATTGGTCTGACTACGGTCAGACTTATAATATGCAAAAAACTGCCATACTGGAGAGCTGACTTTTCCTCTTTTTCCAACATGATGTTCAAATCCTGTAGTGTGTGCATGTTTAAGATTTGAGAGAAGATAACCTGCAAAGATTCTCTTTATGTGTGCGCTGCAGCAGATTTCATAATCGGTCAGGATTTTAAAACTCCTGTAGTTTGAGCCTGGCTTAATAAATATCATTCCAGTTCTACTTTCTGATTATTAATGATCATATGCATTAAAATGCGACATTATGAGCTTCAAGAACGTTTGACCTCCTAACTGAATTTTTCACAAATTAAACATAGAAATAAAAACAGTATAAATAACAATAAACAACACAATTCTTTCTCAGCCGTATTAAGTGCAAACAATAAGTGTAGCCATAATCAGACCAGCCTACTTTCTCAGTATTCAAATTGCAAACAGACCAAGTTTTTCAAGCAGGATACAGATTTACAGACTAATAGCAATCTAGATATGTAGCCTAATTTGCCTGCATCAAAGTCACTCTTAAACTGCGGGGTATCAAAATCACTTTTGAATGCATGTGCCTATTTTACTTTTGGTTTGAATTTTTTAATTCTACAAAAAAAGACATTCATTATGTCAAATGCTCTGCAACGAATCCTTTAACGTTTCTTATGGGCCAGTGAGGCCAGCTGAAGTAAAATAAAAAATAGTCTGGCCAATCTGAGGGCCCGGCACACTTGGGGCCCCTGGGCTAGACAAGCCTGTGCTTTAATCCAAGCCTGTAACATAATCCCAACTAAAAAGGATTTTATTACACTGATCTTTTTATGCAACAAAGCCATTTAGAGGCCAGAAGCACCAAAAAGGGAAAAAAAAAACACTATATTCTACAATCTGTAAACTATATTCCAAGTCTTCTAAAGCCATATGATAGCACTGTGATAAAGGGGTCACAATAAATCAAAATTCCCTCAATCTTTTGACACATAAGAGATCATTGTATCAAAAACAATCTGTAAGATTTAGAACTCAAATCGTTATATAATAGTGTGGATAAGCAGCACTAGCTCTGCAGAAAAAGATCAACGCCTGCTTCCACATTGCTGCCTGTTTAGCCCCACCCACCAGTTCACACATGTAGTGTAAAAAGTTAGAGGGCAATGTCTAAGCAGAAATCATACGCTTTTCTTCTAAACCCAACATTAGGAAAGAATGGATGAACTTGATGAAGATACAGATTTTCTGATATGCACTGAGTATTTATGGGTATTTAACCTAAACCACAGCAGCACATCTGTGAAGGAAGCCTATACATGGTGAGCGTGATTTCACTAAATACAAAATGTTCCTGGATCAACATCCTTGTTGATCCTGGAACAAAATTCTAATCAACCAATCAGAATTGAGGAATAACTTTTCTGGAAATATCTGTTTAAGGCTTGGTTAGGTGCTTCTACACCCTTGTTAACCAGCTATCATTTTCCACTGATTTTATGCATACATTTTGGGTAGGGGTAGGTTTAAGGGTAAGGATTGGGATAAGTTTATATTTTTGGACAGTAATGTTGATCCAGGATAATGTCTTACTTGGCAAAACCACGGCGACCAGCATACACAGCTGTTAGCAAAATACAAAAATGGGTGCACCATGTCAAACTTCAAACATCACTGGTTCGGAACTAAATTGCTTTCCAAAACTTGCAATAAAATTGTATGGACTATTTTTATGGTGCCTTTTATTGTGCAACTTGTCATGTTTTGGACTTGACAGCCCCTTGTCACTATATTATTTTGCAGTATAAATATTTTAAAACATGCTTCCTGGAAGAAAGTTTGAAAAATCTGAGGTCAGTACGATTTATTTATTTTCCTTATTTTCCTAAATGTATATTTTTTACAGCAAGAAAACTCAAATCAAATCTGACAGTAAATACTTCTTACATTATTACTTATTAAGTCCTCCTGTTATTTTTTATGAAAGGTTCATTTTTTGGCTTTGGAAATCCCCAACAACAGGTTGACATGCATGCAGGGTAAAAAACACTTTCTTTGTCTTATGATATGCATATATATTATTTTTATCACTTAACAACTCCCAAATGATTCACTTAATGATTAATTTTTACAAACCCTTTCTTTGCGTGACAAACCCCTCAAACCAAAGCTAACAGACAAATAAGTGCGGGCAAAATGCAAATTTTTCATGGTGATGTCAACATGAAACGACTTGAGATTTATTTTAAAAATGACTTGTTAACAATGATTCTTTTTAGAACCAGTATCTTTATAGAAAGGGGGCTTTGAGATTTGCAGGATGTTTTCATTCACTTAGAGCTGTTACACACTGCATGAAAGGTGCTTTTTTAAAAACCTCAAGGCATATAAGGGGCGCTTTAGGGGCACAAATTTATTTAGAGAAAAGTCGTAGTAAATAGGTAAAGGGTTAGTTTACCCAAAAATAAAAAATTCTGTCATTAATTACTCGCCCTCATCTCATTCCAAACCCATAAGGCCTTTGTTCATCTTCAAAATACAAATTTTGAGATTTATGATGATATGAAAGAGCCATCTGTCCCTCCATGGACAGCAATACAACTGAAACGATCCCAGATACAGAAATGTGGTAAAAACACTGGTAAAAATCCATGTGACTTCAGTTTTGCGACACAACGAGAATTGTGCTTTTTTTTGCACAAAGAAAACAAAAATTTCGTCCATGTTGGATTCTCATCCAAAAAGTCCATAAAGGTCATTTGAAGGAGTAATTGTGTCACAATAACAACCTTAGCATTTTAGCATCGACTGTTTTCCCAAGCAAGGCAAAGGTGTGCATATCGAGCGGTTCAGATGAGGATAGTACAAATTACAATTGGGCCAGTGATGATGACTTCCTTTCAATGTCAGTGAATTGACTGGCCCAGAATGGAGCATGACATAAAGCTCCAACTATCTTTTCTGACAGGCTCGTCTTCATCTCAGTAACTCTTACATTTTCATTCCCTCCTCTGACCTCAATCAAGGCCTTTCGCTTTTATCATAGCGCAATTTCCATCACAGATATAAACTCATTTGCGTTCATGAAGGTCAATGACTGAATGAACACAAACGGAGAGAGTTATCTGGACACGGCTGGTCTTACAGCAGAATCTGATGTCATTATTATGACGACTCTGTAAATAAGCGGCTCTCAAAGACATCAGACGACTGCGGTGAAGCGGGACGGAGCCGGTGAAGGACGGAACCGTGTTGGAAAACGCATATTGTGCCGCACACACACACATACACACACTCACACACATGTAACTAGTAATAGTGCACTCCTCCTGTAAATATACCCTTCCCAGAGCAACCACTAATGAATGTTAATTTCAGTCCCTTGGTGCTGATCCAATATGCTGATAAAGAGAGAGTGTGTTTCTTTGTGTGTGTGTGCGTGTGTGTGTGTGTGTGTGTGTGTGTGTGTGTGTGTGTTTGAGGCCCCTGGGGCCACCTAAGCATCTCGTGGAGCAGCTCTTTCATATTGAACATTAGTAAAATGGACCAGAACGCCTGGCTTTCTTCTCTCCTCTGTAATTAACGAGTTGATTATTGAAATGAAGCTGTAGATCGTTCCCTTAAGCATGCTGATATTAAAACACAGAGTGAGAAGCTCCATGCAGATGCTCTCACAAGGGTAACTGTAGCGGAGCTGCTGTGTATCAGGTACAACCATCAGTGGCGCTCGGGGGCTCTCACGAGACCAATGCCATCCCTGACCTCTGCTGCGGTTTCCTCTCTCTACTCGCTTTCCAAAATCCTCCAGAAATAGAAGACAATATTGATATTTGACCTTGTGTGGGGTTATAGTATCATCTTGCTTGTCCACCAAGTGATAAGATGCATACATTAAGCGCGCATTTGCAGTCCACATGGTAGCTATACATGGTCAAAATGTTTAAAATTTAACGGGAAAAATGAAAATAAAAAGTGAAAGCTTTTTTTTTTTAACACAAAGAATTATATACAGCACAATTATTTTTGTCTTTATTTGGAAGTAAAAACATATTTTGTATGCCATTTATGAACAAAAATACAAAGCACTTTAAAATTAAAAATATAAATTATTTATCATTATTTTATATATAAACTGTGTACATAATAATTTATTAAAAATATATTTTTTTACTATTATCTTTTGAATTCTGATATTTCTTATGTTGTTATATTTATATAATAATAATAACTATAATTATGAAATGTCTAATAACATTTTTAAATACATAGGATTTATACAACTTTTTAATTTAAAAAATGTAAATTGTAAAATCTAAATTATTTTTTGTAGTTGGAATCACACACACACACATATATATATATATATATACACAAATTTATTTATATTAAAATATTTATTTATTTATTTATTTATTTTATACAAATTATACAAATAACTGTTTTGTTTTTTTTAATTATAGCTTATATTTGACATATGCTGTATATGGTGCATATATAAAATAGATTGCAGGTAAAAAAAGGCATAATATTTTGAGTAAACATTTTAATTTACTTATTAAAATAAATTACAAAAATGTGAATGTCATAACATAACAAGTATAATGTAGTATCATGCTTGTTCTTCAATTGAAAACACAGTGAAAATATGTTCTTATGTATTTACGTTTTAATTAAATGTATTTAAATTTAGTGACATACGTGTTTAAAGTGACATTTCAGATTGCTTGTGTCAGGCCACAGGACTGCACTGGGATCAGTGCAGTCAACTTCAGAGACCAAACGAGCTAATCGCCGCCACCTGGAGCTCATTGGGTGAGCTTGTATATAAGCTGAACTCTCCAGTGTGTCTACGGTGGTGATTGAGGTAACATCTCTTATCTTACCTTATGCCTACCAACAGTGTGAGCTCTGGATTATTGTCTTTGCTCTCCACTGAAATCAAGTTTGTTGACTTACCTGCCTGTGTATAAGAAGATTCATTGCTCGCTATCATCACAGGAGACTCACTAGCGAGTTTGGAGTATTACTCACCGGACTTCGCCTCATCGCAGAGCCGCCTGTTCACTCACTAGAACAACTGCACACCTTCACGTGAGAAAACCCTGTCACGACTCCTTCAGCACCTTTGGAGAGAATTAAACAGGAGTATCAACATCACAGAGCTTATAAAGAAGGAAAGCTTCATTCAGGAGTTCACTGGCAACTCACCTCCTGAACTGTGTGACGTCACTTCGCTCAGGGTACTGCCCTGTCAAGAATGAACTGCTGAATCTATGAACTTTACCTTTCTTTAAATAAATATATTTGTTCATACTTCCATTCTCCGTCTTACTTCCTACTGAGCATTACAGTTTGGCTACAACGTATTTATTTAGACTTTTGGTTATTGTCAGTACATTTTAATGTTAAGAAAATGTTGTAGGTTGATTCATATCACCACTTTGTGAGCTATACAGGCACCACAAGCTTTAAGGTCTCATTTTAACATCACCTTTTCAGTGAATTTGTGTCAACCTACTATATGCTATTTTAGCATAAATTATACAGGATTTTATAGTCCGTAAAGGAACATAAGAACGATCACTTGCAAAGTTCTTGACACGCCACTGCACTGCTCGTATAAGACGCTAATGGAAGTCTTGAGCACATAATGCATCTTAAATGGCTGTGCTGTAAGCCCCGCCCACTCCGCCAGCTACGGTTCACGAACAATAGCAATTTCTGCTCTCCAGTGACATGGTTCACCCAAGTGTTAAAAAAAATAACTTTAAAAGCCCATGTCGATATAGTGGCAAGTGCAACTTAACTGTGAGCATAATTGCAGCTTTACAGCTAAAGGTTAAACCTGCTAAATTAACCCTCGGATCCAGACCAATTTCAGCTCGTGATTCACAGCAGTGTTTGCAGTAAATAATACATTCAAAATCAAACCTTTAAACTTTGAATTTTTTCTTTATGCTTCTATAGCTGTTTGTATGCACATTGAATATGTCAATGAGACAATTACCTCTGCAGTGTCCCTCGTTTTCTCATATACAGTAATAATACTATATCAACCTCTGAAAATAATGACAAGCAGGCAGCAGGATATATCCTTTTTAATTGAATGTTCTATTTATTATACATGTATCCATCTCGGCAGCCAAAAAAACATGTAAATGTACATCAAAGAAAACAAATGATTCATCTGCATAATAATATTATAAACATAAAAAAGAAAGCAAATGAGGCAGCACAAGAACTTGTCAAATCCTTCTCTCAATTTAGGACAACAGCGCCTTCTGTTGGTGTGAGATTGAAGCCTGTGATGAGACACGGCCGAGGCACAAGAGTGTCTGTAACATGTCATTCATTTGACCTTCACATTCATAATTCATATCATGAGAATTAAAAAGAGCGAATGAAATCATGCAGTTACAGGAATTCCAATTAAAATACTATTGTAAATAAAATAAAAAATGCACACTGTCAAATATGATGAGGTCATATATATACATATATATATATATATATATATAGAGAGAGAGAGAGAGAGAGAGAGAGAGAGAGA
>JAUCMT010000051.1:8820806-8860203 GCA_032357475.1 Enteromius thamalakanensis
TATAGAGAGAGAGAGAGAGAGAGAGAGAGAGAGAGAGAGTTTAGATATAAAACTCTCTAAGTGCCATCTCAAATTTCCTTCTAAAAAGCATTTTAATAAGACACCTTATTATCACATGTTATACTTATGTTCAGATTGACTTTAGTTGCATAGAAATATACATTGCCCTTAAGATAAAAATTCCATATATATATATATATATATATATATATATATACTACACACACACACACATATATATACAGTGTATATATATATATAGAGAGAGAGAGAGATAAGATTTATTTGTGTGTGTGTGTGTGTGTGTGATTACTCACATCTAAGGTTTTGTTTATATTACATATGAGAATACTGTGTATATTTATTATGTATACATAAATACACACACATGCATGTATATATTTAACAAAAAAAATGTTTTAGTATGCTTATATATTAAACATGTAAATACATGTAAATATTTTAAAATATATACTGTATATGTGTGTAGTTATATATACATAATAAATATACACAGTACACACACACACACATGTATTATGTGAACAATAACTTTTATTTTGGATGCGATTAATCCCTATTCACACTACATTCACATTGACAGCACTAATATACATAGGTGCTATTTATCTATCTACCTATCTGTCTATATATGTGTGTGTGTGTGTGTGTGTGTGTGTGATATATTACACTGCAGTGGGTTGTTTTTAGTCCCATATTATCCTAAACATCATTTAATTTAACTTCTACAAAGAGGATGAAAAACGGTTATCAAAAGCTAAATTTACCTACATCATAAGTGTACTTTAAGAAAGATCTAAAATAGTAAAAATGTACACGACCTCTTCACATATTTGCAGCTTAACTGGTTCTTTTTTTTTTATATTTGTTTGAAATCCATGTAGCTACTATTTTCAGACCAAAAACCCAAGAGAGATCACAGTATAGGAGAGCTCGAGAGAATGGATCACCTTGGACAACACACGCAACAGCAACTGTCCCTGCTGCTGCACTCGCTTATGGATTTGCTCCAGGATGTTCCTGTGGAAATTGAGAGGAGAGGAACGTATCTAATGCCAGGTGATGGATTTCTGGTCATGAGAAAGACTTAATAAAAAAAGCTCTCAAGCACGAGGTGAATGTGTTGGCAATATACATCTTCTTTTCAAACCCCATCAAAGGTGGACATCAAAAACCTCATCCTGTTCCTCCAGAGAGCCGCCTGTGATGACTGTGGAGGAACAGAGAGAGAGAGAAAGAGTCACTCAAGTCACTGCGAGTTATTATCATGGTTTACTATTTAAAAGATATATAGTACTGTGTACTAGAAAGGACATGGATTCTACTGCAGTTGCCTAAGTACAATGTTTTCTTAAGACCACTAGTAAAAGTGCTTAACATTTTTCTAATTGAAATAAAACATTTTTTTAATAACAATTACATTACACTTGACAAAACATAATTTTGTTTCTTTTTATTTCATTAGTAAGGACATGGCAATGTATGTACATTTAAATTCCAATTTAATTTGTATTGTATTTATACATACGCAAGCTATAAATATAGTTGTTATGTAATTTTATAATATAAATAATATATACATTTGCATAATGTGCATGAAATTTATATGTATGACAATATACATTGTATTTTTCTTTACTTAAATAGGAACAATGTAATAAAAATAAAATGAGTAATTTTATTTTACTTTTATTCTCCAAAAACATTTTTTTTTGAGAAAAACAAATTTATAATTACAATAATTGTGTTAAATAAAATGTATAGTAATAATATATATATATATATATATATATATATTTTTTTTTTTAATTGTTTTTTTTTTTTTTTATATAGTAAATAATTCTAATAAAGTGAATAATTATATCAATTTTAATAATTAAAGTTTTGGATCCCACATCTGTGGGTCTTTAACGTGTGCTTTATGTTCAAGTACGCTAAATGTGCATTTACCCGGAGACTCTGCAATCGGCTCTGTGCTGGAGGAAGGTGGAAAGCTGAAAGAGCGTGTGGCTTTAAGGGAAGCGTCACTCTGACAACTGACGCTCTGTGCACGCTTACGGCACTCGATGACCAAATGACTGCAACAGTCTTTATGACAGCTTACCCCGCAAACTGAAAACAACACAGAGAAGGCTTACAGGCCACATTTACACAGGAAAAAGACAAGAACGAAGGTCTAAAGTTAGTTTCATACCTTTGCATTTGCATCGCTGTTTGTAAAATCCCCATATCTGTAAGAACCAATCACATTAAGGGAATATAAGAAAAACATGCAAGATTTTTTAAAATGGGTGCATTCGTTTAGTTCGGTAGTGACAGCATATTTTCCTTGAAAACATTGAAAAATAATTGTATACTAAAATTCTACTAAAACATACTACAATACAAAATAATAATAATAGTAACATTTTGTTTATTTCACCCAAATATGAGGATTATGTGTTCCCTTTTGTCACTACTGAAACAATAATTAAATGTTTAGGTAGTGACAAATCAAAGATGTCACAAATAATTCCCCCAAAAAAGTGTTCGGTAATGAAGTTCCATAAAGTTAAACAAAGATTTTTCAGACTTTTGAACACGTTTAACTCAAAATGATAAGAACTATCAGATAGAGGTGGACACAGGAATATTTCCTGATCATAAATTTATGGGTATAGTTAAAACACTGTTTCGGTAGTGACATGAAAAATGCGGGACACATTTTCTTTTTACATAAAAGTTTTATAATTTACAAAGATTTATTTTTTTATCTTAGTTTTATCTTAGTTTTTTATTTGTCAGACATCAGTTTGCGATATATATATATATATATATGGTATCTCTTTTTTTTCTTACTGGTCCTAAACGTTTGCGTGTACATTATTTATTTTATATTATACATTATATATATGATAGTACATTTATTTATTATTTACAGAATTCATGTAAATTGACAAAAATACGACTTATTCCCTTCCATGTAAAAACTTTGCAATAAAAAAAACTTGGCCTGAGTGTACCATAAATACATTGAAAAAAGCTCATTTCAACAAAAACACCAAAGAAAAAGGAAAACAGGTTCTCTGCTCGGGTGGACCTTGACAGGAAATTACAAAAAAGGAAGTGGTTACTATCTACACCCAGCTACCAACCATGAACATAACAACATCTTTCCCACAGACACACCCTTAAACACAACCCTGCTGAACTCGAAAAAAACAGCACAAGCCCCATAAAACTCTGACAGCAGAGACAAATATGAACGAATGCAAGCCGTAAATATGATCTGGCTTACGAGTGATAATAAAATAGGCATTATGTGCATCTGTGCTTTTTGAAATAAATACAGATCTGGACGTCTGTTTCTCTTGATGCTGAAAAGATTTTATTTCATCTCTTGTGTGGCTTGTCATCACGATGAAGAGGAAGATAAAGAGACCGCAAATAAAATGTGCACTCACCAAACGAGAGCAGTGCCGACAAAATGAAGGTTTGACGCTGCTCGTCTCTGTAAATGTGTGAACAAAACCCATCTTACAGTTCTGTATGGAGCTCGCCTTTGTGAAGTACTCAATCATCTCCTCACGGCTAATTTTACAGTCCCTGGGAGTGAAAATGAAAAAGAGAAAGATGGGACCTTTACTGTAGTGTAGACTTTGACAAATGAGTGAAAATAATTACTCCAGATACACTGGACAGATGTCTTGATAAACCCACTGGTTTTGGTCCAGTTCATCAAACTTGCCGAGGTAAGGGAAATTGCTCCTGATGATCTCAAACTCTCCTTGAGAAATGTAGCCATCGCCATCAGTATCAAAATTCTGGAACACTGACTGAAATTAAGACATCTTCCAATTAGTTCTCTTTTACCACTAGCTTTTTGTCAAATTTGTGCAATATCACACACAACAGCGTTGATTATTTTTTTTTTTGTTCAGCAAAATGGCATGATTGTAAATACGATATTTCTTTTAATCAGTCAGTCCAAAAAGTTATCACAAAGCTTACATTTGTTCCAGTAAATTCAATATTTGATAACTAAAAATTAAATAAAGTGGTTTAGTGTGTCCAGGTTGTGTTCCTTTTTATTTTTGAACAAACAAATTCAGTCAATACATTGCGGTTCGTTGAAGGTCAGTCACTTGTTTATTTCCTAATTCAGTGAGCTTTATTAAATGAATCATTTGAGCGAATGATTCAATGTTGCACTCATAAGGTCAATGATTTAACTGCAGAATAAATCAGTGTGTTTGAAAGGTTAGTCACTTGATTAATTTTTTTAAAAATGAATTTGTGTTTTTGAACAAATTGGTTGAGTGAAAGATTCAATGACTCATTGATAAGGTCAGTCAGTTGTTTCATTTATTTTTAGAATTCTGTGTTTTTTGAACGAATCAGTTGTGTGAAAAATTTAATGTCTAACTCATGAGGTCACTGATTGTTTCATTTCTGATTGAATGAATCAGTTGAGTGAATGATTCAGTGTTGCACTCATAAGGCCACTCAATTGTTTAACTTTATATGAATCAGTGTGTTTGAAAGATCAGTCATTTGTTACATTTTTTAAACAAATCAGTGTTTTTTTTAACAAACTGACTGAGTGAATGATTTAATGACTCACTCATAAGGTCAGTCACTTGTTTCATTCCTGATTCAATTAGTTTTATTAACGAATCAGTTTAGTAAATTATTAAACGTCTCACTCATATGGTCAGCCAATTGTTTAACACCTGAATGAATATGTGTTTGAAAGCATTAATTGAATGAATGATTCAGTATCTAACTCACAGAGGAAGTTAATTGTTGCCACCTACTGGCACAACAAAGAAAGATTCACTAAAAACACATGCCACTAAAACACTTGAACCCCATTAAAACAGTCTGTCTGAAACACGACTAACAGCTTATTATTGCATTTATATACTATTTGCAAACCATTTATTTATTTCAAAACCAAATAATTGTTCAGAAAAATTATAAGTGAATTAGTCTGTGTGGTCTGAGTCACATACCTCAACCATTTTTTCAATGTGCTTGTTGATGATGGTTGGATCCGCTTTGGGTTTGACTGAAGATGACCACTGTTCTATTAGAGGAGACTGTGACTTTGAGCTGGAAGCCTAAGAGGCCAGAAATCAATGGCATATTCTCTTAGAAAGAGAAAATAAGGCACCAGCAGATATGGATAAATGACTGCTATCCACTGGTTGAACAGAATAATTATAGAGTAGTGGTTCAGTCTTCCAGCTGCAAGTCTATGTAAGTGGATTATGCAAGCAACATGGGAAAATTAATCTGTCAAATTGTGTCATGAGTGGTTGTAATTGGTGGTTTCTACCTCATGGTGGCCAATGATTTGCTATCCGAGCAGTTGTTATGTTAGTGGGGTGACTCACTGATAGTTTAATGCTGCGCGGCTCCCTCTGTAGAGATAGCTGATATATCTCGTCCTCTGAGTGGTACTGGTCCAAAGACACCTGGACAGAAACATAATAAATGTTCATTATGGACATCAATTGATAATTGACATAGATTTGAGAAATCCATCACAGGCTATATCACCCTCAATGTCGCCTGCTAAACCCTCAATTTACTAAAATAATTCATAATTTAAAGGAATATTTAAAACAAATGCTAAGATTTGTTTATAGCTATATTTGAATGCATTTGTTTACATAATTGTAGTATTAATAGTTAATAAATAATACATAATTACAATTAAATATATAAAATATGTATGTATGCATGTTTCAAATATATGCTACTTTTTATTCACTTTCTATTCATCAGAGGATCCGGAGGGGGGGAAAAGTATCACAGGTCATGCTATTACGAGCTAAATACTGCATCTATAAATTATAAATTAGATTACCAGAATTTTGCAAAATGCTTTAATTATATAAAATATATATAATATATTTTTTATGTACTTCCTATTCATCAGAGAATCCTGAGAAGAAAAAAAAAGATCACAGTTTTGCCATCACAAAATTAAATTACATTTCAAAATGCAATTGATCCAAAAAAAGAAAAAAATTGATTACAGTAAACCCATTCCACCCATAATAGACTTACTATAAGCAGATTCAGCAGGTCTGAATTGGATTCAATACTGGGCGGAGTGCTTTGAATAAGCGCCAGCTCTTCTAGGATGGCATACAATTGATGGGTCTTGGTTAGGTTGACCCTTGTCTTCTCCGGGTCAAACCAATCAGGCAGGGCCACATGGACTGCAATCAGATCCTTCAAATGCACCCCAAGGATAGGGAAGCGGAATCCCGAACACTCAGAGAAACGCTGACGATAGTGACTGTAGTTTCCAGAGGAGGTGACCAGCTCCACCAATCCATCAAAGACCTGATTAAACGCATAGGAGAACATCACAAGGGCGGTGCAGTCGAAATATAAGGCAAGGGGATTTTGGTACATGGGTACAAAATATTCCATGTTTGGTTGCCTGATAACAGAGCACTTGACTTGAGTATTGATATTTCTGTGCAATCTGGCAGAGAGTATGAAAATGGCACTCAATCCATCTACTGAAAAGTGGACTTTAACAATCTTATCTCTCATAGCCAGAGTTGGAGTGTTACAGTTGTTTGTTTTTCTTGCCAGTATTGGAGGTGTGTTTACAAAGCAGCTCTCTGGCAATCCTTACCTTGCGCGTCTCGCTGCCGATGAGTGCCTGCGTATCCTTGAGTCTAGCAATGGAGCTATTGCTGAGCCCACCCACTACTGCCATTAATGTGTTGAAGTTCTGCAGCTGCAATAACCTCTACACACACACACACACACATACAGAGAGAGAGAGAGACAATATGTATATATTCATTTCAAAATGAATCCTAAAACATTTTTTTTAATTAGATTCTGGTTTAAATTGGTTTAAATTAGATTCTGAATCCCCAGATCTTCAATGTGGTCTGAGACTTTTGGACCCCGCTGTAAACAGATTACATGTCTTAAAATATAAGCGAGCAAGCGAGTTGGATTAACCTGGGCCACTTTGATGAATTCACTGATGACAGTGGCTCTCTGCTGAGCTGTAGGTTTACTGAGAACCATGATCTGGATCCACTGGGAAACACTGTTAAACAGAGTAATGAAACGCTCCAGAATGGGATTATCCACCGTGCAGCCGTGCATCACGAAACTGTGGTAGTCCTGGAACTGAGGGGGAACAGATTTTTCATTTGCAATATGAACTCAGACTCGAGGTCATGCTATTACAAGCATAAAGACACGACTAAATGCTGCATCTATAAATTAGAAATTATTTTACCAGAATTTTGCAAAACGATTTGTACTCCATATATGTCAGGTGTTCAGCTAGGGTGGAAGCATCCAGGTGGTCAAAAAGAAGAGAGGTTTTGCGTTTCTTCTGTACAGTTTCATCCAGTTGACGTCGCCATTCGTAAGATGGACTACAGGAAAACAAAAATAAAGTATGCAACTTTTTCTATTATATTGGATAAAATTACCAGGTCAACGACATGAAACTAAATAACAATTAAATAATTAATTATATAAATAGTGTACACAGGGATAGACAGATAGATAGATAAAAATTAAATAAAAAATAAAACTAAAATTTCCATCATTTATGACATTCTTCTTTGACACTGACCTAAGTACTTCTAGCTGTTTGAGTATCTCAGGCATACAGCTTGTTTATGATGTTCAGTACACTACCACCCAACCCCCCACACACATTCCCCAGCCATCTGTATCAAAGGAGCAGCAGTTTGGGTGAGTTCTGTGCCCCTGTGACTCACATGCTGTCTATGTCGATGAGCAGACTACGCCTCACATCTCCATTCTGTTCCAGTCGCTCTTTCAGACCGCGGATCTGCTCAGCCAGTGCGGGGTTTAGGTCAAACTCAGCTGGGAACTCAGATATCCAGTACCTGACAGAGGAAGAAAGACGGAAGACAGAGAGAACTATGACACAGAGTAGCTGTGCATGAAATAGGTCTAGGCAAGACATCAGGAGGATGAGTATTTTCTGTGAATACTCTTGCCTCAACTGCTTTATGTGAATTCACAATACACCTTTGTGATACAACCCAGCTGCCTTATGACAAACAGCATCCACATCTTTACAAGAAATGTGCACTGCATGGCCAGATAGTATGTGGACACCACTGCCATAGATGCTTTTGAGCATGAAATAGGTCTGCATAAATGCATACATTTTAAAAGCATTAGCATTGATAGGGAGTTCTCCTTAAGGGAGCGTTCACACATAAAAGATTTTTGCTGCTTTTCCACAGATTTTTGATGTTAACATGCTGGACGTCTTTGAACACTCCGCTTACATGTCACGTCTTTTGCAGCATTTCACTTTGGCGCCGCAATCTAAAAACGTGCCACTGGAGTCTCAATAATGTGCGTTTTTTCCTTTGCACTGCCTTGCATCTCGCATTTTTAAATGCAAAAACGTGTTCTATGTGAGTAGCCCCTAAGGAAATTTACAAGCTGTGAATGTCAATATCACTGATTGGGTGAACACAGCAAGCAAAGGTTTTAAATAACGGTTTTGGACCATTAAATGGACTTTTCCTTCCTGTTAACTTTTTCGGTTACTGTGCTGTTACATATTTTCTCTTAAATGTTTTAACAAATAACAGCACTTACCAATGTTTCACTTCACTGCTCATGATCATTTAATGAGGCAAGAGCTATTTGGTTTATTGGTTGTTTGTGCACTCATATTACTACAGTTAAAAATACAGCTTGCAATATGTTGAAAAAAAGTCCTGCCTTCTAAATAAAACCTGCAACAGCCAATTGGTTATCAGATATTGATATGTGCTATCGAAACAGTAAGAAACTTAGGTCTGCACAAGAGCACTGGCTGGTCTAGTCTGAATAAAATGATTTTTGTTAACACTAGGCAACATCTATCAGAAGGATAATCTTAGGTTTTGCTTATTTGAAATATTTTATATAAAGAGATAGTTCGCCCATGTTGGTAACCAATCAGATGACATGTAAATCAATGGCTACCGCCAACATTTGGTTACCGACATTCATCCAAACATCTATTGTGTTCCACCCCAGCAGGCACACAATATAAGACATTGGTTGTGTAATCAAAATCCATCATTACTTCAGCATTAAATACTAATGCCAATGCGATTTTCCTTCTTAACCAAAATGCAATATTTGTCCAAAGTCAACCTGACATCCTGTGCCTGCTGAGACAGAAGAAAGAAATTCAAACAGGTTTGGAATGAATGGGTAAGTATAATACAAACAGAATTAGCATTTTTGGGGGAACTGTATCTTTAAATGTAAGAATGACAAGCAGTTTTTCAGGATTTCCACATTCAGTTAGATAGGA
The DNA here is from genome assembly GCA_032357475.1 of Enteromius thamalakanensis. NCBI lineage: Eukaryota > Metazoa > Chordata > Actinopteri > Cypriniformes > Cyprinidae > Enteromius > Enteromius thamalakanensis. The sequence goes on from JAUCMT010000051.1 coordinate 8,830,156, forward strand.
CTTTGCCTTGGATTCCAGAAGCAGAGACTTTGTTCTAATCTAAAACCTCATTGTTTCACACTGAGTTTCATAACACAGGGTTAAAAGCAGCGCTAACCACCTTGTAAAACATTTTTTAAAGCAGGATTTAAAAATATGATAATGCAAGGTTAAGAGTCACATGAAAAGCCCTGTTATGATACTGAAAGAAAAAAGGTAGGTGCCACTCTGTTATAAAGCTTTGAATATGATTTACAGCTGTATACAGTACTTGATTTCATGCACCTGTTACTAATGGGTTTATCTGAAACAGCCAAACCTTGGATGTCTTCAGGCTTTTAGTCGTGCAGTGTATGTATAATAATAATAATAATAAAAAAAAAAATAGGTGGAAAAAATGGCTTTTTAACCTACTTGACAAGGTGACAAATCTGAGACTGGCGATTTGCAGAACAATCCTGTTCCTGAGACCTGTAATACTGTCAAGGTAGCTCCACTTCATTACTATTATCGGCTGTTTGGAGTGATGGAAACAGTTTGTGATGCAGTCAGCCCTCTCTATAAATGACAAACCCCACCCATGACCGAATGTACTAAGTGCTAAATGTCTAGCATAAAAGCCGGCCTGTCACCTCCGAAACTAAATGCACAAAAACTTGTATTTCTTTTCACGTATTTGACATTAATGCTAGTTTTTTTGGAATACAGACTACTGAGAAAGTATAATGTGACAGGTCTGCTGAAAGAGGATACTTTTGCAGGAGTTTCTTAGCCAGGTCACTGGATGATAGGTACCAGGGATGCATGGTAAGAAACATTCGCACGAGGGACGGCTCCTTCAGAACGCCCTCATTGTCTGCGAGGGAGAGAGAAAAACAATCTATTAGCCTATGAATCTATAGATAGACGATAGTGAAAGACGGATGACTGTTAAAGTTACAGTGCTCCATTTCTGTCTTCACCAGAGAAAGATTTGGCCTGAGCTACAGGAATTAACATGAGAAGAGGTTTGAAAAATATCAAGACATGCATACACCTGAACAAGCCAGTGTTGTGGCTGCTCAGAGTGTTTACACAAGAGAAGGAGGAAGCAAATATGACCACTGACCAAAGGCTTTGATGCAGGCTTCCACCAGCTCATCCACGCTGGCTGACTGATCCGATGAAACGCTCTCCATCTCTTTCTACTTCACTGTTCTCCACTGCCCCTCCTTTCCCCTCCACTTAATTTTCCACTCCTCTCTTTGATCCCTCTCTTTTTCAGTCTGAAAATGAGACAACGCCATGCGCGGCAAAGGAAACAGAATCAATAAAGCAGAGAATGGTTTAGATGTGAGAGGTGTCGCTGGTTTTTCATTTTCATCAAAAGCAGACAAATCCTGGTCACACATGGATAATACGGAGGACAAGACTCATCCGGAGAAAAACAAGGTGCATAAAAGAAAAAAATCAAAGATCCATAGGAACTGTTCTCAGACAACAGCAGAAGGAAAAAAATAAGCCTTAGAAAGATTTTCAAAGGAACTTACCCGTCGAATCTGGCATCAATGGTCAAACAGTAATCACTGATGGTCTTTGAAAACCGAAGTGCTAATGAACGCTGAGCTTCAGTAGAGCCTCTCTACCCATGTACTGAAAACCACAGAGGGCCTCACTGGGGTTCACTGCGAGTACAACTGCCTGTAGACTTCCTGTCAGTTGAGAAATGTACAGTTGTTGCATTTCCTTTCCTAATGTTTCGAGACGTTTTTGACACATTCACAACAGAAAGGGGTGGAGGACAAAGCGTGAGAAAAGAAAAAAAAATTAAAGGAGAAAAACAAAAAATATGCAGTAGTTACAGCTGAATTCTTAATTAATGCTTTTTTTATACTGGTGGCAGTAAAAATATCCAAATATCTAAATGTCTAAAAATATCTAATGACAAACTCACTTGAAAACCAAAACTGCGTAAAATATTGAGACGTGTTTCAGAGAACATATCTTGATTTCTTTTTCTTTTTTTTTCACAAAACAAGAAATATATATTTTCAAGACACACGCAATTAAGACGTGTATAAGTATATTTTAAAACATTTAGCTTATGAAATATTGCTTTTTAATTATTTTATAAATAAGATAAATACTGTATATATTATCTATCTATATTCACATATAGATTAATTAATATATTACTAAAATTATACATAAAAAAAATTAAATGTATTAATTATCAATCACTTTAAAAACACAAAAGTGGCCTGTACAGAGAAAATAAAATAATAACATACAAACAAAAATAAAAAATAAGACATAAAATACAACTAAATTACATTAAATATGAATTATTGATACATAATTAAAGTTAAACATTCTAGTTAATGAATTTAGCTTCATTTAAGAATAACTCTGCATGTGATATGATTTAATGGTAAATCAGAGCATCACAGAACTGTAAACAAAAGTGTTCTCAGTCCGCAAACTGTTGAGGGTGTGATCAATGTGAAACTGAACAGTTGAGTTGGCTCCCCTCAGTGGCCATATAGCGTCACACACTTTAATTTCTCGTTCTGGCTATTACTGTAGCTTGAATGGATATTAAAACTGAAATCTCAAATAGTGTTTTATTGAAAGATTATTTTAAATAGCAATAGTGAAAATGGGAAAAGTAAAAATGCTGAACTTGATGGAATAAACTAAAGGGAAATTAAGTGTTGTTTAATCATATTTAAATATGACTGTGATTAGGTTATGAAAATATCCAGACTGAAAAAACTGGAAAACTTTAATAATTTCCTATTATTATCAATATTATGCTGTCTGTCTTATATTTATCTTGAATGTAAGTGTACATTTACAGTATGTTTAGTATTATTAATATTACTTTTTGTAAATGTAAAAAAAGCTATTGACCATTAGCAGATCTAGGCGAACTTACGGCCCACGACAATATAGATTTAACCGTTTATTTCTTTATTAAAATAAAAGTCTAGAAACTAAGGCAAACATATCTAATAAGAACAGATGAATTATGTATTATTGTGTAGTGTATGGGGCTAATAAATCTTTACAAGAAACGGCGCATCTCATCCAATTCAGCTCTAACGGATTTGTTAAGGTACTGCAGGGGCCTACAGAGAAAAGAAATACCAAAACACGATATTTTTTGACAAATGAACGAATATTAAATTACTTGCTATGCATCAGCCTATAAAATGTAATAATGTTAATGCGTTGGTTTTATAACGTGTACTAAATGTGATTTGTTAACCCCATGGGTTAGCTTAGAGTCTGGGTCTGCAATTCTCTATGAAATAAACAGTTTAAGTTTGCAAAACGTTTCTTAATTGAAATGCAAATTAATTTGAACAAGACAAGAATTCATGTGTGGTGCTCAGCTGCTACAGTAGCACTCTGCAAGTCGCATGCCGTTTAAATACCATCGCCTTGCAGCTATTAATGTCTCTGGCTCGAGAGACCTCTGGATTGTTGGAGTTGTAGTTTAACTCAAAATACGTTATTCGTATTTGTTTTGTACTTCTACTGTACATTTTTATTAATCGTGTTAAAAAAAAACAAACAAAAAAGTGTCCTCGTTTTCGTAAAGCGTAGTTATAACTTACTTAAAACGTAATTGGCGGAAGACTGCGCGTCAGCTCCGCCTACTAATTAATATTCATGACGGTGACTTCAAATAAGGAGAGCAGTCAGTGTTGTATGGGTGCTGTCGCGTGCGGTCTGGTGTCTATTCTCTTACCTGAACCCAAGACGAGACTGCTGTCACCATGTCTAAACCACTGTCAGACCACGACAGGAAAAAGCAAATTTCTGTGAAGGGGCTCGCCGGTGTGGAAAATGTGGCAGACCTAAAGACAAACTTTAATCGCCATCTGCATTTCACGCTGGTGAAGGACAGGAACGTATCCACCAAACGGGATTATTACTTTGCGCTCGCCCACACAGTCAGAGACCACTTGGTAGGCAGATGGATCAGAACACAGCAGAGTTATTACGAGAAAGACCCCAAAGTAAGTTCATGCATGTTAAGGTTGCACTAAAATAAAAGCAAGTCCATGCATGACACGATTACACCAAAACAAAGACATTTTTGTATGCAATTAATAAAGGCATGAAACAGTATACCTCCAATTAAAACTTTCCATGCCAGTTGTGTACACGAAGAGACTCCCACCTTGACCACGCATTGCTGACCTTTTGTGACCCTTCTTCACTGGGATCAGCACCCTAGGCAAAATCTAAATAATTTTAGCACAACTTTGATAGTGTAATACAATTTTTGCAAAGATTTCAACTAGCATTAACATATAGATCTCAACTTGGGGAACATGAATGAGTATTTAAGATGATCAATAACAGGAGTTGTACATTAATAAAACAATGCATCTCCAGTTTATCGCACTCTGTCATGTGCATGCATTTACATATTGAATTTTGATGATTGTGCTAGTGATTTTTTATATTTACATAATAAAGAAACTAATGAGACAATATATTTATCACAACATATATTTTATGATCTATTTCAAAGTATTTTTCACTAAATGTAACTAGAGGGACATTAGTTGTACATCTTTTACAATTAATAAAAGGAGCAGCTGAAACCACATAAAAAGAATGTGTCAGTATTACGGGCATCAAAATCTGTCTGGAAATGGGAGATGAAACCACAGCTTAGCATCTCTGACCTTTTCCTCTACAGCCCAGCCTGAAATCTCTGGATGAAAAAGGTGTCTGGGATATAAAGGTCAAAAGTTGCTCCCTAAAAGAAAGGTCACTTTAGAAACAAATATAGAACATATAAGAAGTGGCATGTATTACAGCCTTATAATAAATCAGAGTTACATAAAGACCATGCAGAACTTTTTACAGAAAATATCATAACTACAAATGACCTGGACCTCTTCAGAGACTTCCATTCGGCTTCTTCTCTTGTAGGTGGACATCAGCAATAAACCTTGACTTCATCATGAAAAGCTCCAAGGCTTATGATTGAAAATGTGACGGCAAAAGTGATATGAAAAACCGGTTCCATTCGTTCAAAGCCTTTGGACGCTATTGAATTGCTGGTGTGGGCAGAAGTGTGTGGTTTACCTGGACGCTGCTGTCTTTTTCATAGTTTGAACTGTTTTCAACATCTTGTACGACTCATTGGTCTGCACTCAGACCGTCTTCATTAGATGCATTACAGAACAACATAACACACGCTGTGACCTTTGCTGACGACCTCACTGCTGGTTATTTTTGCTAGAGTTAAAATGCCAGTGTTACATAACACCAGTGAACTTCCCCTGTGTCCCTGACTAGTCTGTTTTAGCCCATCGTGAGGCCACACGCCCACTCTCACCTCCACTGTCTCTTTCTCTCTTGCTTTTCATACCCAAAACCAAAGGAAGGCCTAAAATGTCAAAGGCTACAACAGGGATGGTATCAGATTGCCATGTGTAAATCATTCCTCTGCCAGGAAGTATTAAAATAGTCTTTAATAAAGTCTGAAAATAGTTCCCAGGCTAAAGGTAGCGCTTGGAGAGCTTGACTTAGAGTCAAGCTTTTGACTCATCATTTTTGAGTCATCATTTTTTTTTAAACATAATTTAAGAAAAACTTATTCTGTATTATCCGTCTTGTGCCTATTAGCGTGTTTATTACCTCTCCCTGGAGTTCTATATGGGGCGTACCTTGCAGAACACTATGGTTAACCTGGCACTGGAAAATGCTTGTGATGAAGCCATGTATCAGGTAAGACTACAAGTTTCCCCACCCTTGCTTTAGATGATTGGTTGAAACCATTGATTCATTACATACATTGTTCTTCAGCTGGGTCTGGATATGGAGGAGCTGCAGGAGATGGAGGAAGATGCTGGACTGGGAAACGGAGGCCTTGGTCGTCTTGCTGGTTAGTAATCTGACCTTATATTTGAAAGTGAAAAGCTTTAGTTTGTACTTTGCAAAAGAAAGTCTGAAAATATTGTAACAGACTGTTCTTGAAAATTTTTAAAGCTATAAAACGTTTCGATTGGCATGATCAATCCATTTCTGAAAAGATGCACTCACCCTTGGTCTCTCTCGGTTTTTTGTTTGTTAGCTTGCTTCCTGGACTCCATGGCTTCTCTTGGTCTGGCTGCCTACGGTTACGGCATTCGCTATGAGTTTGGCATCTTCAATCAGAAAATCTCCAATGGCTGGCAGGTACTTGAAATACATTCAAATGTACAAATTACATTTAAATTTCAATTTAATTTAAAGGGATAGTACACCCAATAATCAAAATCATGTCATTAAGTAATCACTGTCATGTCGTTCAAAACCTGTGAGGGCTTTGTTCATCTTCAGAACACAAATTAAGATATTAAATGATATCTTTTCTGATTCTCCAGACAGCAATGAAACTGAAACATTCAAAGCACAGAAAAGTAGTAAGGACATTGTTAAATTAGTCCATGTAACATTAGTGGTTCAAACGTAAGTCTATGATGCTATGAGAATATTTTTTGTGTCCAAAGAAACCTTGAACACAGCAGTTGTAGTGCTGTCTATGCAGGGTGAGATGCTTTTACATTTTTGTGAAAATTTTTTGGAATATGACGCCTCCTCATGGGATAGGAAAGTGTTCATGATATGGCTACTACAGAATTAGGGCGGAAGCAGTAGGTCATTCGGGTACTTCTCACCTACTGAATTTTGAATACTATGAATTCGGACATACTACTCACCTCACGTACTATATAGTAGGGAAGTATGCGATTTTGGACACAGCATTAGTCTTTCATGCAAGAGCGATGAATAATCTCTCTTTTTTTTAAAGAAAACAAGTAGAATAGATCAGAGTTAGAGGGTCAAAAAAAGTTGGAAGAGATGTTTAGCCTTTTCGTAAAGAAGGCTGAGGATTCAGCTTCGTAGATGGATTTGGTAATAATATACAGTAATGTTGATAATTGACAGGTGGAAGAGGCAGACGACTGGCTCCGCTACGGTAACCCATGGGAGAAAGCACGTCCAGAATATATGCGCCCTGTGCACTTTTATGGTAGGACAGAGCATCACCCAGATGGAGTCAAATGGGTGGATACTCAGGTACAGCATCATCCTCATTTATAACCTGTGTGTTTGTATTTGTGGGTAATACTGTATTCATGAACCCTTACATTTTGTTTCCATAGGTTGTTTTAGCTTTGCCCTACGACACCCCTGTACCCGGATACAGAAACAACATGGTAAACACCATGAGGCTGTGGTCTGCCAAGGCCCCCTGCGAGTTCAACCTGAAAGACTGTGAGTACCAGCAGTTACATATTGTCCGGTAAATTTTTTAACTAAAATAAAAATTCTCCTTCTGAATTATGTGATATAAACTTTGAATAGTGAAAGATAAAGTCAGAATTACAAAATATAAACTCACATTCCTGAATTTACATCTCACAATTCGGACCTTTTCTCGCAGAACTGCATGATCAAAATTACTAGTTTATATCTCAGAATTCTGGCTTTTTAAGTAGATTTCTGCAAATCTTGTAATATGCAATTGTGAATTTATATACCTTGACCGGCTTAAACATTCAAGATGGTACCTGACTTGCATGTTCGTCTTACTTCCGCAGTTAATGTGGGTGGCTACATTCAGGCCGTGCTGGACAGGAACCTGGCGGAGAACATCTCTCGTGTGCTCTACCCTAATGACAACGTCAGTAAACACACAGCTGATCCTCAATTTAAATGAATAGTTAATCTGAAAATGGACATTTGGTGAATATTGACTTACCCGCTTGTCAATGCAAAGCATTATCAAACACCACCTATCATCACTCTATCAATCAACTATCATCAATCCATCAAACAAAAAAACATGAGTAACCACTTACAGTACCAACCCCAGAGAACACCCGATCAACCAGTTATCATCACTCTATCAGCAATTCAGAACACCATAGAAACCATCTTTCATCGTTTTATCAACCATAACTCTCTAGCAAACACACAGAATAAATTTGTTGCTTGCTGCTCATATAGTGTTCGAAACTTAGGCTTTCAAGCTGTAAAAAAGACACATAAAAAAAAAGAAAAAATGAAAAAAGAATCATTAAAAAAAAATCTCTCGGTCTCTCGATCTTCCTTTAAGCACAGCCATAGTTTCATCACATGGTTTTTACACATCCGCCTGAAGCTTTTGTTTTCTGTGTTCTTGTAGTTTTTTGAGGGTAAGGAGCTCAGATTGAAGCAGGAGTACTTTGTAGTGGCTGCGACTCTCCAAGATATCATCCGTCGCTTCAAGGCCTCCAAGTTTGGCTCCAGGGAAATCGTTCGCACGGACTTCAGCACTTTGCCTGACAAGGTTGGCATATCCAAATATCTTCTAAAGTCTCACTTTTAGGCGTTTCACATTTTAGTGATAGAGGATGTGGGTGTCAAAGCTCTTGAGACTATTCTCTCTTTTCGCTTGGCTGCTTCCAGGTGGCCATTCAGCTGAATGACACTCACCCTGCCTTAGCCATCCCAGAGCTGATGAGAGTGCTGGTTGACGAAGAGAAACTACCATGGGACAAGGTTTGACATTTTTGCTGTGAACATTCATTCCTTTATTTATTTTCATACAGCACTGAATCACTCGTTACACTAGAGGGCGACAGAATACAAAGACGCTTGGTCTCAAAAATCATTCTGAACATTGTTTATGTTACATCTAAAGTTGCTCACAAAGAAGTTGCTCTAAAAGAATATTTTCCTATTATTAACTCACCCTCATATTGTTCTGAACCTGCATAAGTTTCTTTCTTATGTTGAACACAAATGTATTGAAGAAAAAACAGCTGTGCTCGTTGCCTTCTATAGTGGGGGGGAAATAATATGGAATTCAATGGTGGCCATCAAATGCATTCTTCAAAACATCTTCTTCTATATTCAATATAAAGAATCTTATACAGGTTTGGAATGACATGAGGGTGAGCAAATAATTACAAAATTTTCATTTTGGGGTTAACTATTCCTTTACTACAAATGAAGTCTACTGAATAAGTTGTAAGCCAAACTGTTGATTTCCTCACTCTCTGCAGGCATGGGACATCTGTATCAAGACCTGCGCCTACACCAATCACACTGTGCTGCCTGAGGCTCTGGAACGCTGGCCTATCGACCTCTTCCAGACCCTGCTGCCTCGGCACCTTGAAATCATCTACGAAATCAATCGCCGCCACATGGAGGTCTGACTTCAACAGAGCACACAACTAGAACACATTTATACACTGAAAATTGAGGTCAAGATTTGTCTGCTTTGATACAGGCAAAATCATGTTTTTTTTTGATAACAACCCTTTGAAAGTATCAAATATTGTCCATTTGCAATAACAAAATTTTGTTTCTCCATTGTGCATTCCGATTAATCTCAAACTGCAGTTGGGTTATTGTGATTAAGTTCTTGTTCTCTTTTTTTTTTTATACACTCATTGGCCACTTTATTAGGTACACCTTGCTAGTACCGGGTTGGAACCCATTTTGCCTTCAGAACTGCCTTAATTATTTGTGGCATAGATTCAACAAGGTACTGGAAACATTCCTCACAGATATTGGTCCATATTGGCATGATAGCATCACGCAGTTGCTGCAGATTTGTCCGTTCCACCACATCCCAAAGGTGCTCTATTGGATTGACATCTGGTGACTGTGGAGGCCATTTGAGTACAGTGAACTCACTGTCATGTTCAAGAAACCAATCTGAGATGATTCGAGCTTTATGACATGGTGCATTATGCTGCTGGAAGTAGCCATCAGAAAATAGGTACACTGAGGTCATAAAGGGATGGAAATGGTCAGCAACAATACTAGGTAGGCTGTGGTGTTGCAACTATGATCAATTAGTAGTAAGGGGCCCAAAGTGTGCCAAGAAAATGTCCCCCACACCATTACACCACCACCACCAGCCTGAACCGTTGATACAATGCAGGATGTATCCATGCTTTCATGTTGTTGATACCAAATTCCGACCCTACCATCAGAATGTCGCAGCAGAAATCGAGACCAGGTTACGGTTTTTCAATCTTCTATTGTCCAATTTCGGTGAACCTGTGGCACCCGGTGTGGTCTTCTGCTGCTGTAGCCCATCTGCCTGAAGGTTCTACGTTTTGTTTGTTGAGAGATGCTCTTCTACATATTTTGGTTGTAATGAGTGGTTATTTGAGTAATAACATTCTACTCTGACCTCTGGCATCAACAAGGCATTTTCGCCCACAGAACTGCTGCTCACTGGTTATTTTCCCTTTTTCGAACCATTCTCTGTGAACCCTAGAGATGGTTGTGCATGACAATCCCAAAAGATCAGCAGTTTCTGAAATTCTCAGACAACAGGCCTGTCTACCACTAACAACCATGCCATGTTCAAAGTCACTTAAATCACCTCTCTTCATTATTCTGAAGCTCAGTTTAAACTGCAGCGGTTTGTCTTGACCATGTAAACATGCCTAAATGCATTGAGTTCCCACCATGTGGTTGGCTGATCAGTAATTTGCCTCAGAGAGCAGTTGGACAGATGTGCCTAATAAAGTGGCCAGTGAGTGTATATACACATATATACTAAACTAAACCAATTAAAGATAAATATAAAAAAATGGATTTTTGCAAATGTAAAAAACAATTACCTGTTTTTGCAAATAAACTCTTCATACACACATATATATATATATATATATATATATATATATATATATATATATTGTTCAAAAACCACCATCCAAAGGTTTCAGGTTTGTATGATTTAATAAAAATAATAATAATAATACTTTTATTAAACGAGGATGTATTTAATTTACTTATACTTTAAGAAAAAGAAATTTGAAATAAATACTTTCAATTAATGAAAGAATCCTGAAAAAAAGTCAGTTTCAACAAAAACATTAAGCAGCACTTTTTCTTGAGCACCAAATCAGAATATATTTAACACAGTCTCAAGACCAATTCGTACAAGGGGCCAAATTCATGCTAATTCGTACTGTACTAATTCTTACGACCTCACTCGTACCATTTTGTACGATTTGTCTAAAACCCTGTGACGGGTAGGTTTAGGGGCGGGGTTAGGTTTAGGTAATTCGTACAAATTTAAACAAATTGGCAGCACGTAAAAAATATGCATGATTTAAAAGAAATTGATTGAGGTTGTATGAATTTAAATGAATTAGCAACCTCTTTAAATATGTATGAATTGCCGTGAGATCAGGTTGGAATATTAGAATGGTTTCTTAAGGATTATGTGGAACTAAAGACTAGAGTAAGATTGTAAATATTGTAATAATATAATATATAAAAAAAAATGTAATAATATATAACAATATTTTTTCCCATTAAACCCAAAAATTGACCAACCAAAAAGTTAAAATGCTGTTCATATTATCAATACTAAAAGTGTGTTTTGTGATCATGTTGTATACAGAGCCCATTCTGTTTGTTGTTGTAGCGTGTGTCCTCTCGTTATCCTGGTGATATGGACCGCATGCGCCGCATGTCTCTCATTGAGGAGGGTGGACAAAAGAGAGTCAACATGGCTCATCTGTGCATCGTCGGCTCTCATGCAGTCAATGGTGTGGCACGAATCCACTCGGACATCCTCAAAGCTACCGTGTATGTATTCAAACTGATTAATTTCTCAACAGACTGAAATCCAAGTAATAATTAAGTTAGTGTGCTGATCTTAACCGGCGAACAAATTGTTTTACACAAAACGGACTGAACGATTTGTTGCTGAATTGTTCCTGCTGACTCAATCAGCCGGTCACAGTCAATCTCAGTGAATAATTGACTTCTACTGGTTCCAAATAACATGAGAAAATATTAATTACTATTCATTTACTAAATAGATTCAAAGACTTCTATGAGATGGACCCACACAAGTTCCAGAACAAAACTAATGGTATCACCCCTCGCCGTTGGTTAGTGATGTGTAACCCTGGTTTGGCTGAGGTCATTGCAGAGGTTGGTGCACTCGTTTATAACTTTATTTGTTGCTTGTTACCTTAACTGGCTTGTGACAGGATCCCTGACTGTCAGGAGAAATATGTCTGCGCTTATTGTGGTTTTCTATAATGTATAATGTCATGGTGTGAAATTCCTGAATTCTCTGAATTCTTTGGTGCGCTCACATTTTAGAGAATCGGAGAGGACTTCCTCCGTGACCTGGATCAACTGAAAAAGCTTCGTGATTTTGTCAATGACGATGCTTTTATTCGAGATATCGCCAAGGTTAAACAGGTTAGAAAGAAAGGATGCGTAGCACATATCAATGGCATAGTAAGTTTGGAATTTAAAACTGATTTAAGCTCTCAACTCTTCTAGGAGAACAAGATGAAGTTCGCTGTGCACCTGGAAGAGCACTACAAAGTAAAGATCAACCCCAACTCAATGTTTGACATTCAGGTGAAAAGAATCCATGAGTATAAGAGGCAGCTGCTCAACTGTCTGCACATTATCACTTTCTACAATCGTGAGTGACTCCTGCACTTTCATACCTTTGTGTCAAATGTTTTGATTTCCCTATAACTTTCAGCCAGGAGTGTTTTTAAGAGAAAACAAACATGAAAAAAAAATGAAAATACCATATAGGAAATAGTATTTGTCCCCATGCCACCATTGCTATCAGTCATGGTATTTTCTCTAATGAGAATTTTAAACATTTTCAGAAGAGAACGTAAGCATTAATAAATAATTGATATTAAATATCATAAAATAAAATAATAATATTGGTCCCTTTCTCCTTATTGCTTTTAGCCGGGGGGTGGGGGTTACACAGGAGACTTTTTAAGCTTTTTGGGAGTGGAAATTAGGAAAATTTAAATTAAATAAATTAACAAATAACGATAACATAAAAAAGGTAACACTGTCCAACTTATCAGATAAAGCTAAAGAAGGTTTAGAGAAAGGTATTATGACATTTCTTGGGTGTTACTTCTGCTCTGCAGGCATCAAGAAAGAGCCTAACAAGCAGTGGACCCCAAGAACAATTATGATTGGAGGAAAGGTGATCTTACATGATTTAAATGCAGCCAGAAGTTCAACTTCATTCTGTTGTTGAGTATCTGATGATTATGTTCTGCTTAATTTTTCCCAGGCTGCTCCAGGCTACCACACAGCTAAAATGATAATTCGCCTCATCACAGCTATTGGTGAGGTGGTCAACAATGACCCTGTAGTGGGCGACCGTCTCAAAGTCATTTTCCTGGAGAACTACAGAGTAACCCTCGCTGAAAAAGGTGCCAAATTACAACATATGCAAACCGCTTATGCAACTAAGTCATACTAATATATATATATATATATATATATATATAAAAGAAAAATATGCATGTGAATATTTTCAAAATATATGCTGTATGCATGTGTATATACACTCACATACGCACAGTACACATGCATGTATTATGTAAACACTTTTATTTTGGATGTTATATATATATAGTGGGGCAAAAAAAATATTTAGTCAGCCACTTATTGTGCAAGTTCTCCCACTTAAAAAGATGAGAGAGGCCTCAACTATGAGACAAAATTAGAAAAAAAATCCAGGAAATCACATTTTAGAATTTTTAAAGAATTTATTTGCAAATTATGGTGGAAAATAAGTATTTGGTCAATAACAAAATTTGATCTCAATACTTTGTTATATGCCCTTTGTTGGCAATGACAGTGGTCAAAGGTTTTCTGTAAGTCTTTACAAGGTGTTCACACACTGTTGCTGGTATTTTGGCCCATTCCTTCATGCAGATCTCATCTAGAGCAGTAATGTTTTGAAAAACATAGACTTCCAACTCCCTTCAAAGATTTTCTATGGGGTTGAGATCTGGAGACTTCAGGACCTTGAAATGCAATGAAGCCACTCCTTCATTGCCCGGGTGGTGTGTTTGGGATCATTGTCATGCTGAAAGACCCAGCCACGTTTCATCTTCAGTGCATTTGCTGATGGAAGGAGGTTTTCACCCAAAATCTCAAGATACATTGCCCTATTCATTCTTTCATTTACACGGATCAGTCATGCTTTGCAGAAAAAAAGCCCCAAAGCATGATGTTTCCACCCCCATGCTTCACAGTAGGTATGGTGTTCTTTGGATGCAACTCAGCATTCTTTCCTTTCCAAACACGACAAGTTACGTTTTTACTAAAAAGTTCTATTTTGGTCTCATCAGACTATATGACATTCTCCCAATCCTCTTCTGGATTATCCAAATGCTCTCTACCAAATTCATCTGTGAGAGCCGACGTTGTTTGTAGGTGACCAAATAATTATTTTACAGAGAAAATTACCAGTTAATTCATTAAAAATCCTACAATGTGATTTTATGGATTTTTCTTTCTTAGTTTGTCTCTCATAGTTAAGGTATACATATAATGAAAATTACAGGCCTCTCTCATCTTTTAAGAACTTGCACAGTTGGTGGCTGACTAAATACTTTTTTGCCCGACTGTATATATATATATATATATATATATATAACTCAAAGGCTTTTTTAAGAGCAAATGTGTTTCAGAAACTTCAGCAGTTCTTTTTAAGACCAGTACACAACCAGACCAAACCTTATTATTTCCCCCGCCATTCTGTATGTACAAGTACGAGAAAACTCTGTGGCTCTGGCCCAGTGGCGACCCCACCTCTGTAGCTGTCTGACCCATGTCCTCCATAAAGTCTGTCCCCTTCCCCGTCGCTTTGATCCCTAATGCAGCCCCCGTGGAGTCCGCTCTGATGTCCCTCTCAAAGGCCTGAGGGGGGTTTGGGGCTGCCAGTATAGGCTACTAACAGATGGTTGTGTGTGTTTGTGTGAAACGAGGCCCGGGGTTTGAGGCGTTGAGGGTTTCTAGCAGGTTGTCTCTCTGTCTAATACCTCTAATGACAGCGTTAGTGAGATCTGACAGCTTTACTGTCGGAGAATACACACACTGCTCTTAGAGACGCTGTCTTCTGGCATGATAATGGCGTTTCATTATCATGCCACAGACATGATATTTACCCACATTTATGTAGCCATCTGGGCCTGGGATGTTTAATTAAAGTATCTTGATTGAAAAATTGTGTTGGCAGACAGCTGATTAACCACGTTGATGTCACATTTTAACATGTCAAAAACAACAAGTCTGGTTTTATAGGTCAAATAATAGCTTGTTTGTGTCTGGAATGGATATAAAGTGAAGGGTCTGTAGTCTCTTGTAGAGTAAAGAAGATGTGTGTGTGTAAAAAGGGGTGGAGAAAAACTCTTGAGGGGTGAAGATCAGTCAGATGAGAATGTTAAAGGGCGCTGTAGGGTTAGATCAAAGAGGAGGTGGACGAGAAGGTGGATTGCCCACTCTCTCGCTCTTTATCCCTCTGTTTTTCCTTCTGCACTCTGTCACGTCAGAGTCTCATTCATTCATGGCCATGTCTTGAAAGAGATTAGAACCTATGACTGCCAAGCTGTCCCGTCATTCTTTCCATCGGCCAATCAGGACACAGATAGTGAGAGTTTCTTGAAATCTATACCTGCATGTAGAGTGGAAAACAGAGGTTAGACGAGTGCAGGATCTACAGTGGATTTTCTCTCTCTCTCTGTGGCTGTATGGTTTCTTTGTGGAGGAGATAAGAGTGACGGATGCACCAGTGACTGTGTCTTCTCTCTTCCAGTCGACTCAACACTCTGAACAAGTGTGCCTCCATGAAACTGGACGTGAGCCTCCCCAAGAAGAAAGTAAGTGGCTGTCCTTTTTTTTTTTAATACATTTCATCCTGAATGTGATTTTAGTGAATCTTTTTAAAACTGCAAAGAAATGTGTGTTGTGTTTGTGTATATGTATCACTTGCTGCATAAAAGTAAAGCATTAAATAATAAATTGTATTATTATTAGTTTTACTGACCCCAATCTTTTTAAAAGTCACAATGTAAAAAAAAATATATATATATATAAAATGATTTTAAAAAAAAGGTGCTTTTATGCTAAATAAATGTTTAAATCTGAAAAAATAAATAAAGATTCTCATATTTATATTAAATGCAAAAGGAAATTAAATATATGATCTATTAAATAATCTATACAATATTATGTTTTTAATATTGTTAAAATGGCTCAAGTTTTTAAGTGCATTTATTTATACATTTTTTAAAAGTATGTCTGTGAAATAAAAATCTGTCTTTAGAATCTGTTTGTATGGTTTTTCACTTATAACAAAAGTGGATTATATAAAAAGAGCAGACATTGCAATTGATGTTGAATTTCAGCATAGAAGTGTCTGTTTAATCTTCGGTTGAGACTATTGACTGTTTACTTAGGGGTCGTATTTCAGCCTAATTATGATTGTAAGCTGTGGATCTCATTCATGCTGTCTTTAACACAACCAGACAGTGATTTGATACCTGTTATGTTCAAGTCCTCTTGTTTGGGGGATATTTGAGAATTCCCCAAACCAGCTAGTATGACTTAGGGGATGTTTTTTAAATAATCTCCTGACATTTTTCAAATGCCATGAGCCTCTTTTGACATCATAACTGTTACTCAATTAAAACGTTGGAGGTCTGTGTTATTTTAATAGAAAATGGGTTGTGAAGGCATATAAAAGGTTAAGAGGCTGTCAGAGCCCTTTACAGCTGTTTCCTGTGCTGGCTGCATGAGATCAGGTGCCTGGCCTTTACTAACGATAAAACATACTGTTAACATCTGTCCAAAGAAGTTTTAATATCATCACATTAATCACAAACAAACAATACAATACAATAAAAAAAGTTTTTTTTATTAAAGCGTCCCTATTATGGGTTATAAAATGTTCATAATTCCTAAACAACAGGTTAACATGCATGCATGTTCAAAAAACACTTTTATTTTTTTATAATATGCATTTATTTTTACTTTATTTGTCTCCCAAAAAATTTGTTCAATGGTTCATTTTTCCAAACCTCTCCAGTGATTTTTCGAATTTCATTTAAAGCAGTGTTTGTGAGCTTTTAACGCTTTGAAAGTGCCACCTAGTGGCAAAGAATAAGTTTGCAGTTTCTTTCAGACCAACAAGAAAAAAACAACTTGTCAGCGGGGCAATACGCTAATGTTTTGTGTTGAGGTCAGCATGAAATTGTATAAAAAAGGGCTCATTTTAATAATTAGTCGATTCTTTCTATTGAGAGACAATAGCTGTATACACAGTGCACTTGTAGATTTAAAACATTCAGGATGTTTTCATTCACTTAGAGCTGTGTTACACAATGCATGAAAAGTCATTTTCAAAAAATCCTAATAAGGGCACTTTAATATATATAATGGAGAAGGACAGATTATTTAAAAATTAGATTTTTATATCAACTGGGAAAAAGTTTCCCATAGTGTTTATATGTGGTTGCATGTCCGTTGTCAAAAGATCATTTTCCCGTTTTATCTTTCACTGAGTGAGAATTATCAGTCAGTTTTTAGCTATGCTACAAAATAAGCACTATATTCTATATGTCTGTACTTTATGAGCTGAAAAAAAAAAAAAAAACTAATTATATATCCTGTGAATTTTCTGGTGCATGCAGAGTGAGGACTCTGATGAGGAGGACCTGTTGGCCATCAGTAATAGATGGACGTTTGAGTGGAACAGTCGGCGCTGGTCACGTCTGCAAGACATCGATTACCTCCTGGGTAGAGCGGAGGAGCGGAGCCCCTCTGAGGTGGGTGAGGGTCTGCGGACCACCGTCAGCAGCGAGAGCATTCTGACAGATCTCAGCGAGCCGGAGATCTGCTCCCTGCACAGTGAAGACTCCTTGGCTGCCATGCCTGACTCTGCCTCGCTCACCCCGCTGCACTTGCCCAGAGAGCTGCCTCATTACGGTTCACTTCCTGCCAAGAGCAGGCGGCGTGGACGCACACGTGCCAAAGACTTCCTGAGGAGGATGGAAACGTTGGGTCGGACGTGGGGGCCATCGATGGGTCGCTCTGAGCGGCGCTCTTTGGTTATCAGCGGTCCAGTTCTGCAAAGCGAGCCAGCGGCACTAAAGACTCTACGATGTGTTCAGATTTTAAACGGCGGGCCTCTTAATGCTGAAAACATGCCACCTGCTAACAACTGCCTAAACTCGCTGGCCAGCAGTGAAGCTAGTAGTCAATCAGAAACCAGCGGTAGCGCAGAAAGCACCCTGAACATGAAGGGACATATCTCAAAATTGTATCCTCCTGGCAAACGTGCAGGCATCTACTTAGAGGACATAGATGTTCTCGCCGGCGCTCCCCAAAGGAGGAGACCAGTCGAGCAGAGCCGCAAAAATGAGTTTCGCTCATATGACGAGCTATTGGTGCACATCCCAAAGGACCACAAACCTGGTACCTTCCCTAAAGCGCTGTCAATTGAGAGTCTGACGCCAGCCAGTAAGGAACACGGAAACTGGAAGATTCTGAATTCAGAGCCGCAGCCCTTCAAGTACAGGAAAGTCGGCGGAAGGGATCACCGTCCCGTGACGCGCTGCTGCACGCGAGGAAGCAGGATCAGTGTGTACGATAACGTACCGGGCTCGCACCTTTACGCCAGTACAGGTGACTTACTGGACCTTGAGAAGGAGGATATATTCCCACATTTGGATGACATTCTGCAGCATGTAAATGGGCTGCAGCAGATCGTAGACCACTGGTCAAAAAACGTCTTGCCGGAGAGTGATGGGGAGGGGGATGGTGGCAGGGGGCGGGACCAGAGAATTATTGACGGCCAGTCTTCCAGTCAGCTCACGCTGGATTTTGAGGGTACTTCTGTAATTGAGGGGTTGACCACACCAAACGACGGCAACAAGGACGGGGTTTCGTTAAATGAAACAGACACCTCCAGCACCAGAGAGAGGCGGGACTCGGGGGTGGGGGCTTCTCTGACACGGCCACGGTGAGACTCTTCCGGATGGATATGCTAAGAGGCCGTTATTAGTGAAACTAAAACAATCACATATATATCTTTCTGCTTAGATGAATTTAGAGAGCATTACATTATGTTTTCAAAATTAGTTTATCATGAATATTCATGTGTTGTTGTATTTTTAGTCTTAGATGGCCCAGCTTCAGGATGTCAAACCTCCTCAGCCAATCAGGAATCTCGCTACAGATATCCAGCCAATCAGTGGGCCAGCTCAGCTTGCTGCAGAAGTTCTCTCTATTGCGTCTCACTGCTATAATGGAGAAATACTCCATGTCAAATAAGCATGGGTGGACTTGGTGAGTTACCTAATATGCTGATAGCATTTATTATCAGTGTTGAAAACAGTTTGTAATACATTTGTCAGGATTATTTGATGAATAGAAAGTCTGAAATAACAGTTTTCAAACTGTGCCCTCTTGTTTTCACACTCCTTTCTGCATTATATATAATCAAGATTCTTATAGCGGGTCCTACATACAGTACAGTTCCTTTATGGCAATAAACCAATTTTCTTCTTAATACTGTGTGTATATGTTTTTAGGTCAGTGCCGAAATTTATGAAGAGAATGAAGGGACCAGACTACAAGGATAAGATGGTATTCGGTGTTCCCCTGATTGTCCATGTCCAGCGTTATGGACATCCTCTGCCCATAAGCTTACAGCTCGCCCTGCGCTTTTTAAGGAGCCAGTGTTTGGACCAGGTACAGAGTTTCATTAACGTTTGTAAGACTGATATAAGGTTTGTTCTAAGTTAAGTGAGAGTCAAAGTTACTCCAAACTCATTCAAAATCTTGATGTCCAACCACTTCTCCATTTCTAAAGACAGATGAACCACACAAACCCTAATAGTGTTTGGGTTTTTTTTTTCATTTTTTCTACCCTGTACAGTGTGTTGATGTCTTAATAATTCAATATAAAATGTTTTAGCTTCATGTTATTTTAATGTTACTTGAATCTTTATTACCATTGCTTACTTTTAGAGTTACGTTTTAAACAAATGTTTAGGTTGTGATACGCTTATGATTTTGGACTGGCAGATGAAAAAAATGACTGAAAAACGTCTATAAACTTATATAGAAAGAGCAACCTGAGCCATAGACCAGATTATAATAAAGGACATTTGGACTTTGTTCAGCAAGTCTCCTGTCATTGGACAAAAAAATGTCTGTTGTTGAAAATGTAGCCATGCCTGAAAGCCACTCATACAGAGGTGAAATACTTGAAGTGAAATCTTAATGGGAATCATTTTTGCCCTTTTATACACTCAGGCTATCAAACTTAACAACCAAGAATCACAATTTTATGTGAAAAAGATAAAAATCTTATTTGCGTTTCTCTTCATGTTTCAGGTGGGACTTTTCCGTAAATCCGGGGTAAAGTCTCGTATTCAGGCTCTGCGGCAAATGTGTGAAACTTCCCCAGAAAATGTGAACTACGAGGATCAGTCAGCATATGATGTGGCAGACATGGTCAAACAGTTCTTCAGGGACTTGCCTGAGCCTCTCCTCACGAGTAAAATGGGCGAGACCTTCCTCCATATATACCAGTGTAAGAGCATTTCCTGTCTGCGTATCGACTTTTCTGCACAAATACTTCTAACACAGTACATTCAAATAGCTAACACACCCTCTGTCCACCCAGATGTCCCTAAAGAGCAGCGCTTACAGGCTGTGCAGGCAGCTATCATGTTAATGGCCGATGAAAACCGTGATGTCCTGCAGACACTGCTGTGCTTCCTAAAGGATGTCACTTCCTCTGTTGAGGAGAACCAGATGACCCCAATGAACCTGGCAGTGTGCCTCGCTCCTTCTCTCTTCCACCTAAACATCATGAAGAATGATAATTTGTCGCCGAGGTAATGGAGTTCCGTTTTTGCACATTCCAAACATATGTGCTCTACTAAGAATGGCTGAAAAGAGTGTATAGGAGCTATAGGATGATATGTGTGCTTTGTCATTAGGTCTCTAAGGCCTTGAGGTGTCGTGAGAAGGCGTGAAGTGTTTTATTAACTCAACATAAAGACAACTCCCCCATCATTGTGTTCATTAGGGAGCATTACTCGACACTGAGCAGACACCTAGCCTGAGGGCCAGAGACAGGAGGAGGTGTGGAAAAAAGTGAGGGGTAGTTTGAAATTTACCCAGACTGGCCTGAAGGGGGTAGGGAGAATAGTGAAACTTGAAAGATGTTTTGGATCTTCGTATAAATGTGTTGAATGTGCTGTGATATATAGATTATACACTTGCAGCTACAAAAATGTGTAAAATATTATGTTTCACATGGGAGCTTGTGCATACGATGTCTTTTAGGTCTATCCAGAGGAAGTATGCCACTGGGCGGCCAGACCAAAAGGACCTGAATGAGAACCTTGCGGCAACTCAGGGGCTTGCGCACATGATTGCCGAGTGCAATCACCTTTTCGAGGTACTGTTTTGTCATGTTTTGGCATGTGTGCATTGAGAGATTGTGGTTTATTGTGTGCAAAACCAGTACAAACGGCACATAAAAGCAATAGAGGCGGCTGTGCTGACTCGTCTTGATACAGTTACTAAAGGTCTTACAAATCCTGAAGGATATGCCAGGATTTATTTGTGGATTTTTGTTCAGCTTTTTATTCAATAATGACACATTTTCTTTTAAAAAGCTGCAGGATCTTAATATTAATCAAGAGCTCATCCTTTGGATTAGAAATTCCCTCATCTGTCATTCAGGAAGAGCCTGTGTTAGAGGGTTAGTCCTCAAGTTTGTGTTCCCTACCCAGTGCTGTTTTCTATTGGTACTAATAAATTTACAGTTAAAGAGGAACATTTTAGATTATTTAAATATGCTGATGATATAGACCTATCGGATAAAACAAACTCTATGTATGATTTGGCCTACCTGACTCGTGTAAAAGGTACTTGACGTTGTTCTAGCAAATTAGAAATCAATGAATAAATTATGTGCACAAAACGAGATACGAAACGTGAGACTTTTCACTTGAGGGTCAAGAAGTTGAAATTGTGGAAATTGTAAGTATCTTGGTTTAATTCTGGATTCTCAGCTGAGTTTTGCTGATAAATCAGAGTATATTTTTTAAGGTGCTCTCAGCAAAATTTCCTTCTGCTTCAGCTTAGTAGTCTTGTGGCGCTTTTCCACTGCATAGTACGGTACGGTACGGTTCAGTACAGCTCACTACCTGGTACCTGGTCCTTTTTTTAGTACCACCTCAGTCGAGGTTCCAAGGGAGCCGTACCGTTACCAAAACGTGACGTGTAAACTCTGCTGGTCGCTGATTAACCAGAAAAAATCGTCATTACTGTGTCACTGAAATTGCAACACGAGACCCGCTAGATTTAAAATCAGCACAGCCAGCGAAGGATCGGACGCAACTGTTTTGTTTGAAGAAATGCACCTTTTTGTATTAACCAAAAATGACTGTTTCGTGGTCTATTGAGGAAGTACAGACTTTCCTCTCGTTGATAGCAGAGGAGCGGATCCAGCGAGAGCTTGATGGGGCGACGCGGAATGAAAAATACTCCATTGTTGTGTGTTTGTTTGTGGCGCATTTACGATGATGTCACGGCAGTAGAGGCGGCGCAACTATAACGGCACGTGAATAATCCCGCCCACTCTAAAGCGGTACTAAACTGCAGTGGAAGCGCAAAACGAGCCGAACTGACAAGCCGTGCCGAGCCGAGTCGTACCACGCAGTGGAAAAACGCCATTGGTGTTAGTAAGCACATCTTGGAACTTGTGTATAAATCCTTTGTTGAAAATGTTTTAACCTTTCATCTTTCTGCCTGGCATCTAAATTGCACTCAAGAACAAAATTTTCAGAATTGTACCCATGGCAAATAAAATAATTGGACCATAATCAGGACCATTTAATACAAGTTTATGTGGAAAGAACAAAGAAGGTGGCGAGAGTTATTCTTGGTCTTAGTTATAGAGTACTTCTCTAGAGATCTATATCCCAAATGCAATTAAAAACATTAATTCAGTACGTAACATGAAATGTATCTTTTTTTATTCTCTTTTATGAAATATGTGTAATGTGATTAATGATTGTGATATTATTTGACTATCTATGTTGTTACTAACTTTGTTGTGCTGGTGAGCCACAGAATAGTTTGACGATACAATTGATTACAATTTCCAAATCAGAACTTTGCAATTATTTCTGTAGGATCATGTGACACCGGAGACTAAAGAATGATGCTGAAAATTCAGCTTTGCATTATTGTTTTACTACATTTTCAGCAAATAAACCTAGCCTTGGTGAGCATGAGAGACTATATCATAGAAGAAGAAAAAACTAACTGACCCCAAACTTTTGAATAGTAGTGTAAACATTCTTCTGGATCATTGCTTTTAAAAATGTCAGTGTTATAGGACAAGAGGAGACTGTTAATGTGTTTTTATGTGTTTTGTGCAGATTCCTCAGGAGATGGTCTCTCAGTCCAGGAACTCATACATGGAAGCTGAGCTGCTAGCGCCCTCTTTAGACGAGCTCTGTAAAAAACAGCCACAACAGGATGAGGAAGACGAAGAAGAGGAGGAAAGTACATGTCGCTCTTATCTAGAGAGCTTGATACAGAATCTGATGAAAGAAACCAAAGACAAGACCAAGGGCTGGGTGACCAGATCAAATATTGACAATACAGAGATATCATTCAAAAAGGTAATGACACATTTATTCATACATTTCTATAAAATCACAGTTAAGACTGCATCCAAAATAGAGGTTTTATTTACATTATATATATGTGTACTGGTGTATATTTATTATATATATAAAAATACACACACATACAAAATGTTTAAAAATGTTTATACATTTATATGTTAATACTAATTATATTTTATATTAAATATAAATGCAACTTATTTTTCTTAAATATGTACATGCAAGTGTTTTTTTATATATACATAAATATAACATTTAAATATACACAGTATGCACATATATATTATGTAAACAAAAACTTTTATTATGGATGGAATGAATCACAATTAATCGTTTGACAGCACTAGTTTAAATATTGACTATATAATAATAGCCTGTATTAGTTATTCTGAATTATTTTGATGTTTATTATTTATATAATACCTATTTTATTTATTACAAATTTTAAAATCTTGATTTTATATTCAGTGAATTGTTCTTAAAGTTTTAGCAAAAGAGTTTGGACAAATAATGTGACTTTTAAAAATGTAAATAGAGACACAGTTTGGGAACGGGCATTTATTGACAACTTAAATTCGAATCCGGTTTGTGTCATTTCTCACCCCCAGTTTCCTGTCTGCTTTGACTATCCTATCCAATAAAACACCAAAAGCCTATAAAATATCTAAAAGTCTAAGGAAAGTCTAATGTCTCACATAGGTGGAAGACGGGACCCCGTTGAGACGCTGGCGTGTGTCTGTAGAGGTGGAGGCTCCTCCATCCGTGGTGCTAAACCGGATACTGCGAGAGCGCCACCTGTGGGACAGTAACCTTCTGCAGTGGAAGGTTCTGGAAACTCTGGACAAGCAGACGGAGGTGTACCAGTATGAGCTGAACAGCATGGCCCCTCACCCCAACAGAGACTTTGTGGTGCTCAGGTGAGTCAGTGTGATCTGATTGTGTGTACTGTTTGATCCGTGTACCCATGTTTGATGCCATTAGGGAATATCCAAATGAACTTATTACACCATTATGGCTGTAACAAAAACATGTGCTTCATTTGAGCATCTGCAGCAAGGGCTTTTTGTGCGTCATTCGGTTCTTGTGATTCTCTGAACACCAAGGTCGTAAAAAGGTCCTGCATACCCTTGCTGAACAGCTGGGCATTTATGGAGCATTACTGAAAGACACTCACCAAGCGCTCTGAGCACCCTTTTCTGTGTTCGTTCAAGATAAAATGCTTTCAGCTAAGCAAATTAGACCACCCAGGTCATGCCCAAAATATCACTGTAAGACTACAGTATAACATCACTTGACAAACAAGCAGCTGTGAGGTGCAAACAGTAATTTGATCACAAGAAAAACATTCAGTTGCACGTTATTTGATAATTAATCAAATTTGCACTTGGCAGACTCACACTTATCATCTCTTGCGTCTGTGTAAGGGATGGCAGATGCACTATGAGTGTTTGCTGTGATTTATATGGGTGTATATTGTTTTTCTGTTTAGGACGTGGAGGACAGAAATGCCAAAAGGTGTGTGTGTGCTGGTGTCGGTGTCAATCGATCACGAGGAAAGCCCGCAGCTGGCCGGAGTGAGAGGAATAATTCTGGAATCGCAGTATCTGCTGGAGCCGTGTGGGTCTGGGAAGTCCAGACTCACACATATATGCAGAGCTGATCTGAAGTAAGTGCTTTAAAGGCAACTTTTTAAAGGGATAGTTCACTCAAACATGAGTCTTGAGTTTTTTAAACCTGTAAGGCCATTGTTCATTTTAAAAACAAAAATTAAGATATTTTTGATGAAATCTGAGCGCTCTCTGACCCTCAACAGACAGCAAGGATGTAGATTTTACTGTATTTTTGATACTACAGTATAAGGTTGAATAATGTAAAAGGGTCTGAATACTTTCTAAATCCACAGTATATAATTTGAAATCATATTTATTATTCTTTATAGATCTTTAGCATGTGGGATATTATAATTGTCTTTTATTAAAACAAAATTGATTCCTCTGGTGAATTAAAAAATCCTTTTTGTCTTCATCGAAGCATGTGTAATGCATGCAGTACGTAACTCTTAATGCTTGATTAAATGCTGTATATTTGCTTTGCAGAGGAAAGTCTCCAGAGTGGTACAACAAAGCTTTCGGCCATCTCTGTGTTAGCGAGGCCGCCCGCATCCGCAACTCCTTCCATTCTGTGGATCCCAAGGGCCCAGAGACCAAAATCTGAACATGGCTACGTGGAGTCAGACACGAGGGAACTGGGATGTAGTTCAACGTCAGGGCAGATGGTCACAGAAAACGAACTTTGGAGGGAAGGAGGAGGAAATCAAGAAAGAGGAAACGGAACGTTTTTATTGTTTCTAGCCCCTAAACTACAACAAACTGCCATGTCCTGTTTATTTAATAGACTGTGGATCATTGAGATTCGTTTTAGAGTGTTTTACCCCTTATAGGGCATTTAAGTCAGTTTATTTCATATTTCAAATTTATGCAGCTGTTCAAAACTGCCACTTTTGAAATGGGCTTTGTTGTGTGTTTTGGGGCATGTGATGAGAAAAAATGGACAGAGAAAGTGAGAGAGACAGACTCCACCATAATAATGAAGCCATGCCTGTAAAAAAGTCGTAACGCTGCTTCCTGTTGTCCAGTCTTTACCGCAGCAGACAGCTTTAACTAGCGCCTTTTAGAGCTTCGCTTACAACAAACAGATGTGAATGATGAGCCGCCTCACGCTAATCTAAAAACAGCAGGTCTGGTTTCATTTTACTGAGCACTTCAAGCTAAAGTACTGCATTCTCAAATCAAATATAGGTACGTTATTGTCTATGTTATTTAAATATCTGTATTTGGTGTTTTATCCTCATTTGAATGATGCTCGTGTTACAGTGACTGTATTTTTTTAAATAAGGTTGTATCCAGGTGATGTATTGATGTGGAGTATTTACAAGCCCATATTATTTTATATATATATATATATATATTTAAATTCTGTTTTAAGAAATGTTTGGTTGATCATTACTATATTTCTTAATTTCACTGTCCCAGGTAAGCAATAATGTATTCTCATGATAAATGGTACAATATTGTGCTCTTCTAACAATGCGAAACGAATTAGTTAAGTTTAAAAATAAAAAAATAGTTTGAAAAATATAGAAAATGGCAATGATTGTTGCAAATATGCATTATTATTATTAATTATTATTATTATTGTCATTGTTATATGTTGCTTTGTCACACTCTACAATGTCTAGGACATGAATTCATTTCACTGCTTCTGAGAAGCATGTCTATTCTGTTCACAAAGCTGTACATTTGTGTGTGTGTGTGTGTGTGTGTGTGTTAATGTGTAGATACAGTTCAGGTTGTATATTATGTACATAAATATGACATTATCAATATTTTGCTTGAAATTTCATTGCAAGCTGGTTTAATCGGCTGGCTTGTTCAGTGCTGTTTAGATGGGAACAGTGTATTTGGGTTTGACTTGAGCTCAGTGGCCGGAAGAAGGCGATATACCGTGGCACCAAGTAGTTTTTGAACAGTAAACAGGGTGATTAATGTTCCAATCATTTGGAAATGTGGAAAATAAACAACTCTAATGCAATACGGCTTTCAATACTGTTTTCATTATTTGTTGTGTAGTGACGTCATGTCCGGTTCGCATAGGGATCGTTTTGAGTATGCACCAAAAGTACCATATTCACTCTAACGTTATATATAAAATATTGTATGGGAAAAGATTATTGTTTCATATTTTTCCACCAGATGGCAGTATGTAATCATGGCAGTAGCGCGAGATGTTGGACGTCGCCTGAGGCGTACAGGTGCGTTTATAGCAAACAACAAACTTGGATTGCACTTTAGAGGTCATAGAACTGTTCGTTTGCTTCTAAACAACGTGGCCAGTAATTAACAGTGATCGTGTTTTCCCCTGGGTCTGCAGAACCCCAGAGAGGCCCAAGGGAGCTATTGATCTTCGCCATTTGAATAACACGTCTTTATACGCAGAAATATGGGAGGCTAAGGACACTCACTGCGGGCCATACATCATCATTAGGGAGCAAAAAGCAGTGGCATGTCTTTATTTCAAAGAAGGTCAGATTTCATAAACAAAGTGTCGACCATGAGCAATCCTTTCTGCTTCTTTCTGGCTGGTATTTTATAAAACAATTATTTATTTTACTATTTGTCTGCAACATACACTTCAGAAGTTTGGGGCAAGTATAATATCCCTGTTGAAAAAAACAGCATGCTGGTTAGGTATATTTTGAAGCTAGGATGCTGGTTCACACAGGTCATGTGCTTATCTTTTTGTAAGATATCAATGTTTTATTCAAGAAGGATGCATAAAATTTACCGAAAGTGAGAATAAAGACATGTATTTAATACCTAAATGTTAATTCATTAAACATTAAAATTTAAACATTAAACATTAAAAGGTTTAATGGTTTTTTTTTCCAACTAAGAATCCTGGGAAAAAAATGGTTTCATCAAACATTTCATACAGCACAGCTGTTTTCAACATTAATAATAATATAAAATCTTCTTGAGCACCAAATCTGCGTATTAAAATTATTTCTAAAAGATTATGTGACACTAAAGAAATAAAATTGCTGAAAATTTAGCTTTGCCGTCACAGGAATACATTTTAAAACACACACAAACACATATCACAGACAGAGTTTTCATATAGTGTGAGTGAATTTTAATCAAATATATTATAGAATGTCAATTTAATTAAAGCCTATTTGCGCAAGTCTCACTTGTCATTATTAATTAATATAATATCATAGATATATCTGCCATGACCCACACTGTTCTCTAGATGTTTGCATTGGCATCAGCTAGTGAAAACCTATATTAATCGACTACTGCTCTGCAGGCATGACACAGCGGGTTTGTGCATCTGAAAACACAGATATGGATATGGTGAAATATAATTTTCTTACACCTTCTTGCTGTCTAGGCTTGTATTGTACTTGACATCTGACTAAGTCTTTCCCTTTATTCCAAAAATAAAGTGCAGATACACACAAAGCCTCAGAAAAAGCTTAGTAGATTGAATTGAAGTGATCGAACTTTCTATAGCTCTGACAAAACCAAGCACAGCAATAAGGTCATTAATAAATAAAAGATCAAATAGATGAATTATTGATATTTGTGTCTGAGTGTGTGTGTGTGTGTGTGTGAGAGAGAAAGAGAGACTACGGGTGTTTTCTAGTCTGGCCTTTCAACAAAGCAAAACATTTCATAAACAGATCTATAGCTTAAATCAAATGGACTGATTAGACTTAACTCTCCTGGGAACAGAGATTTTGGAAATGCCGCCAATTAGCAATGTGCAGCAACAACCTTCACCTAATTACTGTCCAGCTTTCTGTCATATCCCTCTGAAAAGCATTGAAGGATTTACAAAAAAGAAACCTGTCTCACTTTATTTGGAGTAAAGAAAACTTCCTTATAAAGCATGACCTCACGTTCCCCTCCTTTCCTTTTTATTTCCAGCCTCGTGTGTTTTAAGAGTTAACAGAGTGTCCGTTTGCTGGCTGGATATGACCATAATGTCTACCTGTATGTACAAGCGGAGAGAGAAAGACAGAATCAAAGACACATACATAAAGAAAAAAAAGCTACATTTACGTTCAGTCCTACAGAGACAGACAGACAAAAAAGAGAGAAATACAGTTGCCTTGGCTACCATTTTGTTCATGTCACTGACTTCCTCACTATCTCCTGGCCCCTCTAGCACTCTCCTCTGTCGTCTTTTCTTCTTTCCTTTTGTTTCTCCTTCCATTTCCCACACAATGCACAGGCTATCTGGATGACAGAATTGCAGGGGAGCTCAACATCCATGCACTGATTCATTTTTTTCCTCCTGTCTGTTATTATCTTTTTCCTTTTCCATCTTGAAGCACACAGTCTCTCTTGTTGTTTAGTTGTCTTTATTTAGTTATTTATTGTTTTATAAAGCTTATATGATATATTTAGTTTTTCAGTTGATAATATATCATTCTGTTCCTGTATGTATATTTTTGATCTGCGGAACACAACATTTCTTTGATAGCCTCTTCTATTGTATTTTTTGTCCATCCCATTGAAATCAATGGAAGCAAAAACATTAGTTACTAGCATTTGTCTAAATATCTTCTTTTGTGTTCCACTGGAGAGGAATAATCATACAGGTCTGGAATGACTTCAGAGTCAATGATGCCAAATTTTTCATTTTGATTTGGACTGTTGCTTTAATTTAACATAAGGCAGGTCTGAAAAATTCAATTCAGTCTGTATAGTTTTTTCCATAAGCAGCAAAAAAGCAATAGTGTGCAGCAGTGCTCTTTTTCAGCAGTCTTGGTCCTGGAAGTATTACTCCCATTTGTTTTTTCATTGGGATTTTTAAAAAATCATCCTTTAATGCATTATAAGCCTTGAACCAAATCAACCATTTATGAGGGTGAGTACCTCTCGGCTGTCTCATTGACTGACAAGCAGGGGCGATTTTAGCCCATTTTTGGGGGTGCTTCAGCACCCCCAAAATGAATAAAAGCACCCCCAAAGATTTC
>JAUCMT010000051.1:8860303-8893897 GCA_032357475.1 Enteromius thamalakanensis
TCACTGCGTTTTTAAAATAGGCTTCAGTTTAGGGGAAAAAGAGGAGTTTTCCCATAGCATCTTATCAGACGCAGTACGAGTGTAATGTCGAAAGGGAACGTTTTTGATAGTGCTTAAAAATAAATTGTGACCAAAATTCTAAACCATGTTGTTTTTGTTTTTTTCTAGATTTGCAGAGGAACTGATTAAACTCATTGACAGTGATTACCCTCAACTCCACCAGTGCAAAGAGAATCTGGATTGTATCATCAGAAAATTTAATGACAATAACAGAACTGCTGTTAAAGGCTCTAGAGATGGAGAAATATCAAGAGCAGTTGGAAGTGTTGCATGGGTTGCGGGACTAGTTCTCGCTCCATTTACAATGGGGATTTCTCTTGCTGTCAGTGGAGCAGGAGCAGTGGTGGCTACAGGCGGTGCGATTGGTAGTGCAGTCTGGGAGAAGAAGAGAAACAATCAGGAGGCACAGTTAAGAAAAGATCTTGAAGTTGAATTAGGAGCGTTTCAGATAAAAATCATCCCTATAGCTGAAAGGTTCAAAAATATTTGTCAGCATTTTAGAGAAATATCCTCTGCCTATGAGTTACCGGATTGTAACTTTAAAAGATTGGCAGAGCTGATTTCTGAATCTTTGGATTTGACTAAAGACATCATAAACATTTTGGCTAGGGTTAGTTCAGATATCCGTCAGAAGTACGATGAGGTACAACCAAAAATAAGTCTGTTAGAGGACAAGATGGGAGAAATTGAGAAAACAACAGACCAAATTGCCAATCATTAGTTTTCTAATCAGTAAATATTAATGTCTAAGAACAACCCAACTGACAGACGACAACAGCTCTCCGAGAGAACAGCTCTGGAAATTGAAAGGTCTTACTATGTTAATGTTAGCACTGTAAAAAGTTTACTACAGAATATATATATATATATATATATATATATATATCTGTTACACTTAATGTTGTCACATTTTTCCTGGTTAAATAAACATTAAAAGAGAAAATGGATGTAATTATATTTTGTATTTTATTTTATATTTTATATACATGGAATTTTTTAAAATTTATTCCACAATATATAAAGGCAGTAACAATTTGTATGATATTTTAGTAATGCAGCACATGTGTTAAATCAGTGGTTCTCAACCGGTGGGGCGCGAGTTGTCAGCTTTCTTCGTCAGGTCGTGTGGAGTATGTTGCTGAACTGTATTCAAATGTTATAAATATAAAAACACCACATTTTGAAATGTAACTGCAGTATGTCAGTTTAGTTTATTTGTGTGTGCTGCGCTCAAAGATTTTAGAAAACTGCACACATTCGTTTGATTTCTCCTTGAGAAGCTGCGCGAGCCTCAAAAGTTTAAGGTCCTTGCACCCTGACTACATGCAGCCTGGTGGGAACCACCCTTTCTGATTGGTCTACAGACAAGGAAGAAACTGATCCAGACTCCATTTACAGCGGTTATAGCAGCTATCACTTGTAATCTTGAGGCTGAGCTTCAGAAGACTGACCTGACATTTTACGAACACAAGTTAACTAACAACAACAGAAGAAGCGTAGAGAATGGTGGAAAATAAAAAACAAATCAAAGACCCACCCGCTAGTTTCCATTCTAAAGTGTGGAGACACTACACAACAATAATGCACGTTAATTTAGTCTTAGTCACCGTTTTGGACAGCGGTGCAGTCTTGTCATCGTCTCGTCTTAGTCATGAAAAAAAAGGTCGTTGACGAACATATTTCGTCTCGTCTCGTCTGACGAAATTAACACTAAGTCACATACATCGTGATATATCGATATTATCATTATCGTGGGCCATATATCGCCTCAGAATTGAATCGTGAGTTACCTGTATCGTCCCACCCCTACTGTGTATATATATATATATATATATATATAAGTCATTAACCTTATCTACTACAGACACAGTCTCAAACTAACTGATAAAATAAAATTAATGCAAATTAATTGACATAACGTTTAAGACATGGTGCCAGGTAGCATTATAGCCTCTGTGGCTAATGTATATTAATGGTTAATTAATATGCATTACCCCAATTTTCTCATAACTACCACTTATGTTCAGTTTCCCACTTTAAAACTGCTTAAAAAAATCCACATATACTGCCCTATTGTCACCTAAAAGTGGGTTAAGTTAAGTTGTTTTTCTTTTTATTAGCGGTCCCTGCGGCTGACCTGTCCGAGCAGATCTCCACAGCTGGCACAGAAGCTTCTGGAACAGGCAACATGAAGTTCATGCTGAACGGAGCTCTGACCATCGGCACCATGGATGGAGCCAACGTGGAGATGGCAGAAGAGGCAGGAGAAGGCAACCTCTTCATCTTCGGCATGAGAGTGGAGGATGTAGAAGCTATGGATGCTAAAGGGTTAGGAAAAATACTAATTTTGATACTTACACAATACTATTTTTTAAAATGTACCTTTTATAATTAGTGTACTTTTTGTTACATTTTAGAGAAAAAATAAACACTAACACAACGTATGTACAGTATGTCACAAAGCTCCTTCATTTTGCAGATACAACGCATCTGAGTACTACAATAGGATTCCAGAGTTGAAGCAGGCCATTGACCAGATTGCAGGAGGTTTCTTCAGCCCAAAACAGCCAGACCTCTTCAAGGATATTGTCAACATGCTGATGCACAATGACAGGTAGAGAAACAAGAACAAGAAACCCATTGCCACAAAGACAGACAGTAATAGACACCATTTTGTTTTCCTGTTGCAAATGAAAAACATACAGTGACCACAATAATAGTGGATTAATATTTATATTCTTTACAACTGTTAACAGATATGTAAAGCGTCAACCTCGCAAACCAGATTCTTTAATTTTTATATAATATATAACACGGGGAGCTAATTATAGCTTAAAACACATAGGCCCGGTTTCACATATGGGGCTTAGCTTAAGCCAGGACTAGGCATTAGTTAAATTAAGATATATAAGCAACTTTTACAAAAATACCTTATAAGAAAATATTACAGAACAAGGACACTGACATGTTTGTCAGAGCAAGATATTTTCATCAAACATGCAATTTAGTCTGGGACAAGCCTTGTCTGTGAAACTGGGGGTTAATGGTATAGTTCACCCAAAAATATAAATTGTGTCACCCTCTTGTAACCCTCAGACATTCATCTTCGTAAATTTCTGCTTTTTAACCCTCTCATAGACAGCAAAGGATCCTTACACGATCAAGGCTCAGAAATCTAGCAAGGAATTTGTTCAAATAATTGAATAATCTAACCCTAACTCTAAATAAAAAAATTAATTCAACCTGTGACTTTTAAATAAGTATCCTGCAATCCAAAATATTTATCACATTTGTGAAGCATATGAATTATGTGTTTCTTGCTACACAGGTTCAAGGTGTTTGCTGACTATGAAGACTACATGAAATGCCAAGAGCAAGTCAGCGCTTTGTATAAGGTCAGTGAAAACTGCTTTTGTTACACTGCCAAAAATGAAGAACTTTGATCATGATTATTTATAATATTCTTTGCGTTGACAGAAACCTAAGGAATGGACCAAGAAGGCGATCCTCAACATCGCTGGTTCAGGCAAGTTCTCCAGCGACCGCACCATCTCCCAGTACGCCCGTGAGATCTGGGGTGTAGAACCTACTCTGGAGAAGCTTGCTGCACCTGATGACCTGAAATAAACCTCCACCTGCCCATCTCGAACCAAGAGCAACCAGTATGATCGAGCAACACTCTAGATGCTCCTTCATCAAGAAACCAGTCTTGCTCTAACTATGGCAACCCAAACACAATCTGTCAATCTTCAATCTTAAACGTTCCGCCTCGTTTACTTCACAAACAATCAATAACTTCAACAAATGTTCAACGGGTAACATCTATATCAGCATTATTCAGCAAAAACCAGGGCTGCATTTCTTAAAAGCCTAAGTAGATCGTAGAAACTATTGTCACCAATGGTCTCTACAATCAACATAGTAAAAGATGAGGAAACATCACATCCCAGAAGATGTTATATTTGAGTTTTGACATTCAGTTGAATGTTTTCCCCTGTCTGAACCATTCAAGCTGTGCATATTTGGAAAAAAAATCCAATTAAATCCAATCTCAAACGCTGTTGCATTTGGCTGCTAGTTCTTAAAGGATTAGGGACACGCTTAAAATGACAAGATTGTCAGTAATGTGTGCAAAATGGTTGGTGTAGGGGGTCATGGTTGCTTTTAAAGCAAGACAGTAAGCATTGCTTATACATGTGTGAATTTGTGGTTACTTTTAAAAGGGTTTTGGACTGTGTAATGTGTAAAAGTCACAAAACTCAGAGTCTCATCAGTTCAATCATCGCAAAAAAATATCCCAAATACAAGGCTTTTTCCAATCTTTTTGTTAAAGAACAACACAATTATGTAATAAACTACTAATAAATAACAATACTTTGTTGTCTTATTTTTCGCCAGTTTGCTAAGAATGAGAAGAAGTGTTATGTAAACACACACTCTGTGACCCATTCATGCTTGACACTTGAGCACTTCAGTATTTACCCACGTGTGAGACACTCTCACACGCAAACAACCCATGTTTTAAACCAGGGGTCAGTTATGCTTTCCGCTGCCAATAAACATGACGTGCAGTATTCTAATGGCTAACCAGCAGTGTCTAGAGCTTGGTTACTCTGCTTCAATTGCGTGAGAAATGCTAAATCCCACCTTGCACTTTCAAACTTGAGGTCATCTCACAAACTGGCAGGGGGATGCACGAAACTGGCTCGATGTGTCACAATGTGTTTCCTGCGATGGTCTACTCTCAGTTATTTGCTCTGGCAGCTGGCGTTGCTCTTCATTGCAGCGATTTAGAGATAAATGGGTGCTGACTTTTCATTCACGCTGCAGAACAAGAGGCATCGGATCATCACAGACGTCAGTTGCTTCACTTTAGCAAAAACTGTGATGATGCAGGATGAGTTAGAAGCTACGCAATCACAAATATTTGAGGTGATTTTCACACATCAATAATCTTCAGGGACCCAGTAGCTGTAATGGTATGCGACTGGGGGTAAAATAAAAAATGTGTACTGTGTTTAACATTATTATTTTGTTTTTCTCTATTGCCACCTTTAGCTTTCTCATTTGTTCCAACAATATTTCCACACACACACACAGTATAAAAGGTTCAATATATATATATATATATACATATATATATATATTCCACACACACACACACACACACACACAGTATAAAAGGTTCAATATATATATATATATATATATATATATAAATATATATATACACACACACACAAATACATAATATAAAATGTTTAGAAACATAATTATATACTTTTTCTTAATCATTGTTAAATGGAAAAGTTTGGTTTCTTACGTGTAGCAACTCTGCATTTATTAAAAAATAAATAAAAATAATAAGTGTAATATTGTCAAATTAAAATTGTAATTAAAATATTTTTTGTTTTAATATAAATTTAAATCAGAAACCATTCTAAAATCTTGATTAGAAGCTCAAGTAACATTCCTTATAATTATCATTATTTAAAAAAAACAGCTGTGCTGCTTAATATTTTGATGGGAACTGTGATACTTTTTTTCTTTTTGGTAAATAGAAAATGTATAAGAACAATGTTTAACTTACATAAAAAATCATTTTTAATATTATAAATTGTCATTTCTAATCAATTGAATGCATCCCTGCTGAATAAAAGTTTTCATTTATTCATTATATTATTCATTTAAGTCCACAAACTTTTGAACAGCAGTGTATAAAATAAAACGTTTATTATATAATTAATGATATACACATAAAATTAACATTTAAATGAGCTTTCAGATTTATTTTCCATTTAAACCAATTTTTTTGAAACTCATTCAGCATATAGCTTATTTAAACGGTGAAAATGTGAACATGTATCTAACATTTTTTTAGATATGTGATTTACTATTTCAGGTCAGTCAGGTTTATGGTATTAGACTATACTGACATGCATAACCTATAGGTGTGTGTCTGTGTTTATGAGGTAAAAGGTTGAACTTTGAGAGTCAGAAGGAACCTGTACATACAGGAACCTGTCTAGGGCTAAACATCTTTGGTTACTCTTCTACTTTGTGTTATCTGTTCTTTCTCACTCACGATTGCTCCTTTGTCCCACTCAACAGCTAAGCAGAAAGTCTATAATTATCACTTAAAATCATTAATTTACACATAATCCCCTCCCCTTTCAAATCCATAATGAGAGATAAACTCGCGCACACTAATCTACCCTGAGTTGAGCTCTGTTCCTCACAGTAACACCCCACTGGCCCGGACACTGGACCAGCTTCAGGACACAGCAGGTACGAGCACAGAGGTTAACCAAGGGATTCCAGAATGAGCACGAGGCTGAGCTGAGGCATCTCTTCCTGGGCTCCATGGAAAAGTTTGTGCTTCGAGCGGTTTAAAACTGGACCTTCTAATCCAGTTTGGAACTGAAGTGAATTTGCACCCGAAAGCCTGAGGAATTTCAGAGCTGATTACACAACAAAGCATAACAGCTTCTGTATTTACTTCTTTTTAGAATGCTTTCTAGTTCCATTTTATTTAGGGAGAAAATTCAGGATATCCTTCAAGCCACAACAGGTGTGTATGCACTTTTTATGCTCATATGTGAACATTTTCCTTTTTAGTTTATTTTTTACATTTTATTTTAATTGCATGCTAATGCATAGGCAGACACACTACAGATTTGATGCATGAACTATTTTCATTTACAAACATATATTCACTACAAAGAAAAAGCCAGTAATACATTTCACTCAGACGTTTTGAAGTAGAGCTACTGAAATAGCACTTTCTTTTAAAACAACTGTTTTTTCTCAAAGCAAATATATATTTGCATCTGTATATATCTAGTAATATATATTTTTTGTATAGTGCTTTTAATCATTTGGATAAGCACATCCTCTAAATCAGTATATTTAATCAGTATCTCGTAATTTTTTTGTGATTGCAATGTATTTTGATTAACGCTTAGCATGACTGATTTCTGAGTCTATTATAATAAAAGCATACCTTATCTTTATGTTCCCACAGATAAATTTTACAACTGACTTGACTTTACCTCAAAGCAGAACATTGGGTTATAAACTCTATTCATCACGTGAATTGTGATACCTGTGATATTCTCTGCTGTTGTTGTTGAGCCATGGCTTTTTCTGACCTGCTGGAGCAGGTTGGCAGTACAGGGCGCTTCCAGGTCCTGCATGTCACCCTGTTGAGCATGCCCATCCTGATGATGGCAAGCCATAACCTCCTGCAGAATTTTGTGGCTGCTGTGCCGCCGCACCACTGTAACCCCAATGCCAACATTTCAATGTCCTCCATGAGTGCTGGGGACGTGCTGCGGGCCACTGTGCCCTTAGGCACAAACGGCAAACCGGATCGCTGCAGACGCTACACATATCCACAATGGCAGCTTCTGAGCAGCAATAGTTCAGAGAGCCTATGGGAGGAGGGGGTGGAAGAGATAGAGATGCAGGGTTGTGAGGACGGATGGTACTACAACATGACAGAAATGACTTCAACTATCATAACTGAGGTAAATGTATATATAAAAAGGTCTTGCATCATAAATGTAATAATTTCATGAATTTGTTAAATGCATCCTCTGGGTGCAAATATTTTGGGTCACTGCACTCTTTTAAAATAAAGGTTCTGCAACAATGGGAATAAAGGACAATTTTGGGTTCCTTAAGAACCTTTCACTGATAAGTTCTTTAAATAAAGCTTTTTTTCATTGTGCTGATGAAACAAAGCCTAATGTAGTCTAATGTCTTCCAGTCTGGTCACAGCTAGTTTATCAGGCTGGTTTTGGAGAGGTAGTGGTCATTACTTTAGCTAGGACATGTCTGGTCAGGCTGGGAGACTAGCCGGCTTTTTTTCCCAGCAGGATTTTCAGTTTCTGGTTCCTCATAGAACCTTTTTATTAACATTTCTTAGTGTGAGGAGCATTTTACTAATCTTAAAGAATGGTTTTCCACTTAAGAACTGCATGAAAAGGTTTTATGACTGTTGTTCTTCATTGAATCATTGATGCCAAGCTTCATTTTTAAGAGTGTGTATGACCTCTTCTTGTCCACAATGATATATGCAAACAAAATGCCGTCATAATGTTTATTCTGTGGGTTTTTAATTGAATGCCATTCTCTTTCAGTGGGATTTGGTTTGTGACCAGCGTGCCCTAAAGCAAATGGGTCAAACTACCTATATGGGAGGCGTCCTTGTGGGAGCAGTCATTTTTGGGGGACTTTCTGACAGGTTGCTATATTTTCCTATTAAAGCGCCCCGATTATGTCATTTTAAAGGTGGCTAATATTGCTTTATGGGTCTCTTAAAACAGGTTTACATGTACGCAAGGTCAAAAAACACTTTAGTTTTCTCCAAAAAATAGATTGAATTTTACTCGGAAACGACTCGTGTGAAGCAGTTCGAAGAATCATTCTGTCTAAACCCCGCCTCTCAGTGAGCCCTCACTGCTGTGATTGGTCAGATGGCGCAGTCCTTTATGATTGGTCTACTGCTGTCTTTCTGACATTAATAGGGATGCTTTCAGAGAGCATACATCAACTAGTTAGCAAGGAATACTGTGGAAGGTGCTCGCAATTTGCTTTTGTAAGCTAATCTGGCACACCTCTATGTTGTGAACTTCAACACTGTATAATGCATAACACTGCGTTAAACATCGTTTATCATTACTTAAACTAGTAAGCCTAAACCAAGACGTGCAGGGTTGTTGCATAACATAATGTACACGTATTTTGAACGATTGCTAGAAAATGCATTCATCAATTATTAATCTTACTGAGCTACAGGTAGACGTTTAGAGGAGCAGGCCGGACCAAATAAACTGGGCTCTGATCCATCTTTTAAGACCAAGCGTTTGAGAATATCGCGTTGTACTTGGAAATTGGAAAAGCAGTAGGTAAAATGACGCAAACACAACAAGAGACTGTACTGCTGAGGTGTTGTTGAAAAGATGAATGTTAACTAGAAGATCATATAAAACGAATGAACTCTCACAGGATACAGCATCTTCTTGACATGATGTAATCCACGTGGAAATTGTACTGTTTGGGGGCGGGGCAAATTGTACGGGATGTAGTGCATGGGCGGTAATTATGCAAATATGTTACTTACGTGGATCAGTAACAGAAAAAGATTCAAATTGCTGGCGACTCGTTTAGGCGAATGTGAGCCGACTCTGTTTTTTGATAGACAATAGCTTTATTTATCGTGCACTGTCAACGTCACAACTTTGCAGATAGTTTATATTCACATACAGCTACATGACACACTGCTTGAAAGTTCATATTTGAAATGGCATAATAGGGGCACTTTAAATACAACAGCAACAACATTATCAGCATAAGTGCTATTATATTACATCTTCAGACGCAGAAATGTGGTAATATTTCCATCTTCTGATGCAGGTTTGGCCGGCGTGTTTTATTGTTGATTTCTTACCTGTTGATGGCGGTTGGAGGAACATGTGCCGCCTTCTCCACCTCCTTCACCATGTTTTGCATTTTCCGCGTTTTCTGCGGCATGGCCTTGTCTGGTGTGGTGCTTAATTCCTTCTCTCTAAGTGAGTACAGTGAATAACAGCCGTAAAATTAGTCACTGGTACCTATTCAACATGTAAAGGAAATCATTGCTTTTGAATGACATTGCATTTGGCGACATCTTGTGGCATAAAGTGTGATTGTTGCTTCTCCTCAGTTGTGGAATGGATCCCCACGCGTGTGCGGACGGTGGTGGGCACAGGAACGGGTTACTGTTACACCACAGGCCAGCTGATCCTGGCAGCCGTCGCCTACTGCATCAGAGACTGGCGCTGGCTCACACTGGCCGTCTCTCTGCCTTTCTATGTGTTCTTCCTCTACTCATGGTGCGTTTCCACTTTTAAATGTGTCAAGTACATTTACATACACTTTTTCAGATTAACCCAGATTACACTAGCCTACAGGGTTACATAATAAATACACTACAATTCAAACCTTTATATAGCAATATAGTAATGTTGTGTAATATTAGACAATAATACGTTTAAAAAAATATATGAATATGAATTTTTTAGATGTAATGTAATGGTAAAGCTGAATTTTTATCAGCCACTATTTCAGTCCTCAAACATGTTTCAGAAACCATATGAATATGCATATTTTGTGCTCTAGAAACACATTATTTTTTATTATTATTATTTTTTTTTTGTGTTCAAAAGGATTGTGTAGCTTAATGTTTTTGAAAACTGTGACATATAATTAGACAATGACAATTAGTCTTTACTGACAATCAATTTCTAAATAACAAAAAAAGAAATGTTTTACCCAAACATTTGAATGGTACTGTATATTAGTGTTAAATAATTTAAAAATATTATAAGTAAATAATATAAATATTAATTAACATTAATTTATTATTTATAAGATAGTATATTATACTAATTGTACAACTAACAATTATTATTCAAAAAGTAAATGATTTACATAAATGTTGTAAATCAAATGACAATTTAAACAATCCTCAATACATTATGCCTCTATAGCAAATTAACAACCATTTTTTATCTGAATGACCCCGGAACAAAAAACCTGCATTGGTATATTTGTAGCACTAGCCAAAAATACATTGTATGGGTCAAAGTTATTTTGTCCTATCCTAACCAACCAAACATCAATGGAAAGCTTATTTATTCAACTTTCAGATGATGTATCAATCTTAATTAAAAAAAAACTGACCCTTATGACTGATTTTGTGGTGCAGGTTTACATATGTAGTGGCATGGGATCTGGATTCTAGTCACATTGTTATCTTCTGCAGGTGGTTCTTAGAGTCTGCTCGGTGGCTGGTCCTGACCAAGAAATCAGAACAGGCAGTAAAAAACCTCAAAGCGGTGGCTCGCATAAATGGACGGCATGCAGAAGCAGACAAAATCAACCTTGAGGTATGTCATCGTGTATGACGCATCAATTTCGGCATCGCCTTGGTCATTCTGAATGCTTATTATGTTGTGGTTGTGTATGCAGATGTTGCAAAAGTCCATGAACAAGGAGATGGCCTGTTCAAAGGGGTCTTACAGCGCTCTAGACCTCCTGCGCACATCCACAATGAGAACCATCACCGTGTGCCTCAGCGCAGTCTGGTCAGTCACTCAATCCTAGCATTTAAAAACCAGCGTTTGAAAGCGAACCAAACTTTTGAAATTTGAACTGTAATATCTCAGGTTCTCAACCAGCTTCGCCTACTACGGCCTCTCCATGGATTTGCAGAAATTTGGGGTCAGCATTTACCTCATCCAGATCATCTTCGGAGCGGTGGATATACCAGCCAAAATCTTGGTTACGATATCCATGAGCATGTTAGGAAGAAGGCCGTCTCAGTGCGGGGCTCTTGTACTGGCTGGCGTAATGATACTCATTAATCTTCTGGTGCCTTATGGTGAGATTTTGAGCCTGGTTGGCAGCAGAGCAGTGTAATAATAAAACTGCAGTCTCATTGTCACATGGGGTCATTAGTTTTCAATAGCTCCAGCGAGATCTGAAGTTTTGTCTATACTTCAGTATCACAGAAATCCAGACCCTGGCAATTCAAGCTGATTGTGTACTTGTGTATATGTGACTAGTTTTTGTTCATGTACAGACCTTCAAGTTCTACGCACCAGTCTGGCGGTGATAGGGAAGGGCTGCCTAGCTGCGTCCTTCAACTGTGTTTACCTGTACTCTGGAGAGCTGTATCCCACAGTCATCCGGTAATTAACTAGTGTCAGCATCATCCTAACATCCAACATAATCCCAAGCAAAAATGAGCTACAGTTCAGTTTAATGGCATTTGTCCACAAGGTCGAAACATTGGGGGTGTGGGTAGTAATGGTCTTGTAA
The DNA here is from genome assembly GCA_032357475.1 of Enteromius thamalakanensis. Taxonomy (NCBI): domain Eukaryota; kingdom Metazoa; phylum Chordata; class Actinopteri; order Cypriniformes; family Cyprinidae; genus Enteromius; species Enteromius thamalakanensis. The sequence continues at coordinate 8,872,232 of JAUCMT010000051.1, forward strand.
TAGACTTCTAGTCTTTTAATCCTGTAATTATTATTAGTTTATTTAATGGAATTAAATAATTGAAATGGATTTAAGAAGATAAAGAAAAAGAAAAAAAAAAATTTAATCAATACATTTGTACTACTACAACATTTGTTGTACACATTCATGAGTAGAAGTGATTGTGTGCATATGTCTAAATAAAACTATTACACAAATAGTTCAAACTTATTACCCATAAATACATTTAAATCCTTTATTTAATTCTGTTAAGTAAAAGGAATCACCTGGTTTGTGGTAGTCTTATTCAAAGGAATTATATCTTATATGTATGTGTACAAACACACACATATACATATATACATATATACACACACATATACACACACATACACACTCACATATACACACACATATACACACACATATACATATATATATATATATATAGAAAAAATATAAATAGAAAAAGAATATTGTCTTTGAAAATGATTAAAGTAAATTAAAAAAAAAGAATTTGCACTTTTTAAATATGCAGATTAATTCTTATTCATTATGTAAACTGCCAGTGTTTCTTGCCACGTAGGCTAAATAATACTTACTATATTTTTTATTCAAAAGTGAAATTTGACAAAAAGCGTAGTTTGCATGAACTGGATATTGGTGATTTAACATTTCTAATTTGTAAAATTGTTGTCTAATATCAAATATTTAGCTTACTTCACACTTTTTCAACTTAAAACAAAAATTGTAAAGAAAATTAAAAAGTTAAATAGCAGTAAACCCTGCCTGCCTTCTTTGATTTGATTAGTCTTTAAGACCACTGAGCCAGATCAGCTTAATATAACTTTTTAAACCCTTTTATCAAAAATAGCAAATATTGGGATAGATAATTTGTCCAATGTGTGAATTAGTGAAAGTGACTTATCCCCTTCGATATCTATGGTTACAGCCCTGCATCGCTTAATTTCTTTTTGACAATTATGTAATTTTCTTCTGTGTCCTCTCAGTCAAACCGGAATGGGATGGGTGTCCATGATGGCTCGGTTCGGAGCGATGGTAGCCCCCATGGTGCTTCTTCTTGGGGAGGATTACCCCTGGCTGCCTGGTTTTATCTATGGAGGAGCTCCGATTCTCAGCGGGGTTTTTGCCTTCTTTCTCCCAGAAACCCTTGCACAGCCTTTGCCTGATACTATCCAGGATGTAGATGACAGGTGAGCCAGCGGTGGTTTGATTCACATTTAGGTTTTATGCTAGTTGGATCATGACATGATGCAACCGATGTTACGAGATAATGTTGCATCAGAAGTTAAAGTGTAAGTGACATGAGGGATGTGTCATGTAAATGGCTTTTTTCCAACTTTTTCACTTATTACAGAGGTTTTTCATGGAAGAAAGCCAAAAGACTACCTGAAAAAGAGGATTTGGCCATGAAGGATCCCAGCAGTGTCCTCCTGAAAGAGTCGGTCTGAAATGTTCACCTAACTTCATCTGAACGCAGTACTGAAACACACAAATAGAAATTATCATTGCCATACAGGACTTTAGTGTTAATATTAATACAACCAAAGGTTATGAAGGAGTTTTGTTGAATTTGAATGATGAATGGTGTGGAGTATCTTTTTTTCTGACTGTAATTAATATGTTAAAAATATTTACATGTACAAAGTGAGAAATAGTGCCTTGAATGGAGCTTTCTGCTCTTTAGAAATATTGTACTGTTTTATATATGTATATGTATGTGTGTTATGAGTTTTTCTTGTTCGTTTTATTACATGAATTATACAAAGAATAAAGCAACAGTGAGCACAAACTGTAAAAGTTTGTTTTTGTTACTTTAATATTCATAACATATTTCATATGTATTGAGTAAAACACATCTAACCTATTACTAAATCCATGATTCTGTATACAAAATTAATAATACATTAAATGTCATTCTGTCATTTAGTTTGTTGACACTTGGCACAATGGTTTATTACATAAACTCACAGGCAGATTAAATATTATTTTATATTTAAGAATTAAGAAAGTCATTAAATGAGTGAAACCAAAGCTAGATTGTCAAAAGGGCTATATCTCAGTAAAAGAATTTTTAAATTAGGACCACATTTCATTTAGTTTTTTCATAAATTTCATAAATTATAGCCTTTAAATAAATATTACAAAACAGAACATTGTCAGAGATATGACACATTTCCATATTATAACCACTGTCAAAGTTTTAATTAAACAATTACATTTATAACACCATGCTTTGAGTTATTTCCCATGGCATTAAATTAATAAATAATTCTACAAGAATGTATTTTTAATACAGCGGTTAAATAAGGTGTTATTTGACTTGTGCTTTTTATTTCATTTTGAAAAACATGGATGTTTTTTGAAAATGTGAATGCAAAAAAAAAAACTAATCCTATTATCTGTAGTCCCCCATTCACAGCTTTAAAAGATCCAACCATCTATGACGACAGCAGCTTCTAGAACTCCAAAAATGTGAAAAGGGGCATTCTGCAAGATTTATAAAAGCTTTTGCTTTGAGTAAAGGAGGACACACAATATACTGGGATACAAACATGCGATACATATAAACAAGGTTTTCAACAACTTAACCAGTCCTCACGTTTTTCTTGATTAAAAAAATCTTCTTTCAATTTTTTGTCAAATCTGCATTGTCATATACAATTACAAACATAACATTTTTTAAAATCTTTGGGCTAAAACGGTGTCAGTTTCATTGTTTTGCACTTTTTTATTAAAAAGCTGTTTAAATGTATTTGAAAGGCCATTAAATTCTAATGTGGCTACTTAAACTGTGATGAATAAGACCACAAAGGGTCACGTGGTTTAAAATATTTTCCCTTAATGTTGGAAATGTATAATAAAAACTTTTATGGGTATATGTCAAGGTAGTGAAAGCGTGAGTGAGTGAAGTGACTTGTGGCCGGGCATGGTGACCCTTGCTTAGAATGTGTGAAGCAAATGAAAAAGAAATTAAGGCAAAAATTGCGAAGGTACACCCCTAAAAATTTACCCCACGTCCTTGCTCTTTTGCGTCAGTTGGCACATGTTCTGCCAGGCTCATCAGGTTTTATTAAGCTAGACTGTTATGAAAGAGGTAAGATGATTGTTTAGTGACCGTTTAACTATGTCTTGAAGAAACGGTGCCATTGTTACATAACTACACCGAGAATAAATCGTCTTAATTTATAACAGGTGTATCGGCGCAAGATTTATTTTTAAAAGTCTCACGCTAACTAAAGATGGTTTGTGCGCAAAAAACAAACTACAACTCCCACAAGCGCGCGGATATTACCCATGAGCACTTGCTGCCACGTTGCCGCACATTCCGGTATCCTTTACCTCTTCCTGTTCATTACACACACTCGATTTTAGAAGATCAAGATGTCTGCGCTTCTGAGGGGAATCGCTCGTATCCGCGCTGCTCCGGTTCTGCGGGGATCAGCCATCACCCAGCGAGCCAACATCGCCTCTCGCCCTGCAAAGGATAAGATTGGGCCCTTAGTGAGTATCTACAGAGCGCTGCTTGATTCCTTTGCAGCTCGCGAAGGGCAGGCCATGGTCTCCTTGGCGTTCACCTTTACACTCAGTGATGATTAGAAACCTACTTGTAGTAACAAAATTCAGTTTAGTTGGCTACGATTGTACTTTCCCATTTGTTTTGGACTGATGTGGTTTGGAGTTGAAACGGTAATACCCACAACCTTCTCGGCCGATCGCGGTTATTAATATACGTTAGAAGGTCGTGGTGTTGACAACAGGCGATAGACGGTGAACTGAATCTCCGTTTACTTCCTATTAAAAGCGATGTAATACTTGTTTTAAGGGTTATCCCAGATAAGCGTCCCCTAAGAAATATAGTCCCTTATTAAGAAACAAACAACCGGATTCATGAAAAGTTTTAGTGCAAATAGTCACTCCTAGTTAAAAAAAAAAATATATATATATAAAATTCTTAGAAATCTGTGTGTTTCCTCTTAAAATTTAAGATGTCCTAGTAAAGGAACAAAGTCATTCAGAAAAGCATCTTGACCGTTAAAAGAGGTCTTAAGGTAATGTAAATATATTGTAAAGTGTAAAATATAAAGATAACTAGATAACTTTGTTGAAACAGAACTGATAATAATAACAATAATAATGTACTTTTATAACATTGATACAAGAATTTTTCAGAATTAAATTTCTACAAAGCCCCTAAGACTTCCGTTGATCTTCATAACACGAAAATCTGGACATGTGTGATTAAATCTGACACTGCATAGGCAGCAATACAACTGAAATGTCCCATGACCCAGAAAAGGTAGCAAGGACATCAGTAAAACACAAACTTTGATAAGTAAAGTGATCACAAATAATTCCAGCACTTTCAGAACCTTATTGTGTCACATATATACATTATATATATATATACACACACACACACACACACACAGTGTGTGTATTTATGCATGTATGTATTGTGAAACAGGAAAAATTACACCTAAAATTTCAAATTGAAGGCTTATAATTCACTTACAGCTTTATTGTTCTTGTGTCTGTTTTCACAGGAGACAACAGTTGGTCTGATTGCGTTTTCTTTAGCCATACTGGGACCATCTGGGTGGGTTCTGGCCAACCTGGAAAGCTACAAAAACCACAATGCTGCCGAGTAATCCACCTGTCATGGACTGAAAGCAGTTTGTCGGGTTTTATTGCTTTTAATATGTCGGGACCACCATCTCACAGACCTCCAGCTTACCTATTCAGTGGAACAATTTGTCTCCTTTGAGCCACCCTGCTACCTCTCCATGCGACCATTTACTTTCCTCCAGACACTCCGGTCTTCGTTACACTGAGCTGTTTGCTCCCTCTTACCAACTGTGTGAAAATATAATTATGGGTGATTCAATACTCCTTACCTGGAGCTGTTACAATTGAAATAAACCATTATTTACATCTTAAATTAGTTGTCCCTGTTTTTCATTTGCTCTTTTGACAATACTGGAAAAAGACATATTGCTTTTCATTAGCTTGTTATGAGGCGAGGCACCAGTGACAAACTCTTAAAACATAAAGCAAAACTAAATACAAATAAATTATTTTTTTTTAAATAAAGGCCAAATAGTTATATATGTGAGTGTGAAATAATACATTTTAAATCTTGCATTCTAGCAATTCAATGAATTTATACATTTATTATATATATTATATTTTATTTTACATTTAAGTCATTTGGTCTGATGAAGCTTTGCATACAGATAGTTCTCCAAAATGCAGTGTCAAACATACATGCGACTCAAAGATATTAAAACACTATAATTCAGGTCTGCACATTTTTTGATACACCTGATTCAGATCATCAGCTCCTTTGGAAAAAATCCCATTAACTGAACAGAGCTTCACATGGCATCATTAAATCTTTAACATTTTGAATATTATAAAACTACAAATATAACAATTTAGCGTTATTTCAGAAATATTTACAATTATTTAATGGTGTGATGTATTTATTTTATTTCGATATATTTGTAGATGATGCTTAGACAATTGATTATCTATGAGAGTTTGTTCAGGAAAAAAAATAAAGTTATTTATAATTTTTAATTTTGACCCTGCAACACAAAAGCAGGCAATAAGTAGCACAGGTATATTAGTAGCCAGTAATACATGAGTCAAATTGATGGATTTTTCCTTTTATGCCAAAAATCATTAGGAAATTAAGTAGGCCTAAATATCATATGTTCCTTGAAGATTTTTTTAAACGTCAATACATCAAACTTAATTTTTGATTAGTAACTTTAAAGACGATTCAATATTTTTGCACTCTCTAATAGTTGTATTTCAGGCAAATAGTGCCCTGTCCAAACCATACATCAATGGAAAGCCAATTTATTCACCTTTCAGATGTATAAATCTTAAAATATTGACCCTATTTTGTGTCACAGTTATGCCAAAATGTATACTTACCATCAGCTTTTATGAAAGAAAACTGAACTCAATTCAAAAAGGCAACCGTTTTCAACACATGCAAGACAAACGCGGTGATTAAGTAAAGAATCTCAACCGGAAGTGGGTTCATCTCCAGCGGTTCCAATCAATCAGGTGACCGGAAATGACTGTTCAGCAGGAACATGGCGGAGGAGCAACAGCAGGAGATCTCTCAAAAAGAGTCTGACGGTGAGAATTATTTTAGCCCAATTTGTCCCGAAACATCTTTTGTTTATATCGGTTTTCAGTCGCGGATGATGTTTTGAGCTGAGTGAAGCGCGTGAGCTGATGGGATGAGCAGCTAGCGCTTTGCTAACTTGCTAACAACAACAGCTGAGAGTTCATTGTTTATGTTTTTAAGCACTTCGATTTCAGTGTCCGGATCTTTATAAAGTGCTGATTACATTACACTACATAAAACGTTACATAAAAAACAAATGCTCCGAAGTTTGACACATACGCGTATTAAAAACACTGCACCGAGAAGCTAATGTAAAAATAACATTACACTCGTAATAATAGCAATACTAATGCATGTGACTGATAATGTAACTTACAATTATTTTTGCCGTTGTCAATTAATGGGCAATGCTGGCGATATTTTACACTAATTTGTGTTTGTTCTTTCACAGGGTTGAATTGTCTTGCATATGATGAAGCCATCATTGCACAGCAAGATAAGATTCAACAAGAGGTAACGGTTGAATCATAATTGTAATAGTTTTGTAAGTAATGTTCTGCGATGCTATATAACACTACTCGTTGATTCTCTAGTAAAACATATTTCAACAATGCACTCAACAGGTGAAGATTTTGCTTCGGTACAATGCAAAGAAACGTATTAAAACCAGGGTTGTTATAATCAAGTAAAACGAAAACCATAAAATATATTTGATCTTGTTGCTAAGTAAACAATGTTTATTTCGTAAAAATTTGATGTATTAAGTAGAACTAAAATAAAATGAATAAAGACTATCTAGAAATAAAAATAATGACAAGACACTAAAAAAACAATTCAACATTAATAAAGCTGCAGTGGTATTATGATACTAAAATGTAAATCATTTTTTTCAAAAGGTGTGGGAACCTTATTTATTTGTGGCATTTAAGCTTCATATACATGTATTTATTCAGTTACACTCTTTAAGCTATCCTGAATGTCATTGTAGATAGCGACCAATATTTCTCTGGTGTCAGAAAGACAGGACCTATCTGTCCTTAAGCGAGAATATGCTGATGACGACACCATTTACCAGCAGAAGATAAGAGTAAGTGAATCGTTTCGATAATAAATAAATGGTATGCATTCAATATTATGCACTTATCTTTTATCCCAGTTATGCAATCACATACCCTTGAGATAAGAGACCATTTTATGCACACATGTATACAAGCAGAGGTATCCCAATCTCTGACTTTTTTCTTTCTTTCTTTTAACAAATCAAACTGTTTTATCAACAGGACTTGCAGAAGAAGTACTCATCTATACGTAAAACGCGGCCAGATGGGAACTGTTTCTACAGAGCTTTTGGTTTCTCACATCTGGAGTCTTTACTTGAAGACAGCAAAGAATTACATAGGTAACCACCTGGCAGCCTACATTTAGCTGAATGAACATTGCTAGAACAACAGTGATTGGTTCACATTATGCACCGTTTTGACTTTCAGTGTGGACAGACAAACTACTTGCTGTGTCAAGCCTGTTAAGATCATTTACATGAAAGTAGAGAAGATAATCGACTGAAGTAGCTTCTGTAATGTTGAGTACATTCCTCTCAGACTCTGTTTGGTTGTGTTCACTTGGCAGGTTCAAGGCTATTGCTGCCAAAAGTAAACAGGATCTGGTGAGCCAAGGTTTCACAGAATTCACCATTGAAGACTTTCACAACACAGTAAGTCTTTGGTGGAACACAAAATAAAACATTTTATATTTATTTACATTTAGGTTAAGCATTTTTCTATTTTAGTATACTATCATAGTATTTATTAATATTTCAAATGAGTTGTATTTATTTATTTTGTGCTTTTGTCATTTTTGTGTTGCTTGTTTAAATATTTAGCTTTAATTGAGTTTCAGTTTTATTAAGTTTAGTACTTGTATCAGTTCTAAAAGGGAGAGTCTCACTAAACTATTCATTCCATTCACTTTCATTTATTCGTATGTGAATGCTAGAGACAGAAAACACAAGCTCCAACAAAAAAATAATAGTTCTTTTTTGCAATTTGCTGCTTTAAAAGTACAAATTTATTACTTAGGCCTGCGTCGATGACGTCGACTACTCGGTTCTAAAAAAACGTTGCCGTCAAATCCAGTAGTCGACACATCATGCCTACTCCTTTTTTTTCCCTTAACTGAAGCCTATTCAATCACTCAGTGATAACTGCAATGGCGGCTCCCGCCGAAGCTCGTCTAAGGGGGCGTGTCCGCGCGTATATATAAGCGGGCAGCGCACAACGGTCTTTAAGTTACCTCATCCTTGACTGAAGCACCGAACACTTGCAGCACGGCAAGGGACCCAGTACTTGTTCCTGTGTCTCAGGGAACCTGGGTTATAAAATTAGAAAGTAACCTTTTCGTTCCCTTTCGACACTTTCTCTCGTACTGCGTCTGCTAAAACGCTCTGGGAACACAGTTCAATCCCGCCATGCTGCGAGTGCAGAACGATAAAGCCTGACAGCAGACCTAGGGGAAACCCGAGGACACACCTGTCTCATAAACATAACATTGTCCTTTCTCTTTAAGGCGTGTAGCCTGTGCTCGCGGCCGGGGCAGACGCACAATCCAGCGGTCAATACAGCGAATACACAAACACATAGAGCTTAAGGTCTCGGGTTGGGGTTACATAGGCAAACACAGGACAAGAAAAAACCTAAAACAATAAACAAAAAAATTTAAAATAAAAAAAGCATTATCTGTTTTTGCAACGAACCCTTTTATATATAATTTTTGTGTGTGTGAATGTTTGCAAAAAAACAACATGACACTGAATGTGACATCATATCACAACTATTGTAGTGTCCAAAGAAAGTTTGTGTTCCCAGTCTAGTGTGACCACGGCTTAGTTTTTGTTTCACCGTTTCATGTAATTTTTTACATTTAATTTCAGCATTTTTTAAAATTTGAAGGGTTTTACTTAAAATAACAACACTGTAAAGGTCAAATCGGCCCTTTCCGGTCAGTAATAATCCTAATGAATGTCCTTTTGTTCACTGCAGTTCATGGACCTGATTGAAGCTTGTGACAAGCAACCGTCTGTAGGTGAGCTGCTCAACTCCTTTAATGAGCAGAGCGCGTCGGATTATCTTGTGGTCTATCTGCGGCTGGTGACCTCTGGGTACCTGCAGAGAGAGGAAGACTTCTTCCAGCACTTCATAGAGGGTGGCCGCACCGTTCGAGAGTTTTGCCAACAGGTGATCCTGAACAACGTATCATTTTAACTGACCTGTTGTAATTTTGAAGATATGATTAATTTTCGTCCAGTTCTTGTAGAGTAACTGTTCTTCAATGACTTTGCAACATTTTGAACAAATGTATCATTCTGTTTTGGCCAGGAGGTGGAGCCCATGTCCAAAGAGAGTGACCACATTCACATTATAGCTCTGGCTCAGGCTTTAAACGTGTGTATTAAGGTGGAGTACATGGATCGAGGAGAGGGAGGAACAGTCAATCATCACATCTTTCCTGAAGACGGAGAGCCCAAGATTTTCCTCCTGTATCGACCGGGCCACTACGACATTCTGTACAAATAACAGACCTGTTGCTGCTAAGGCCTCGTCTGTTTCTGTGCTGTGGGTTTGACTTTTTAAACTCTAAACCTGTGAAATGTGAACACGAGAGCCGAGCACACAACTTTGCAATTTCCTGTCAAAACCCCCTAAAGACTCGTGGAGAATTTTGGAGAATCTGTTATAACAGGCACTGGACATTGTACAGTTTTCTTTGAATAATTTGCATCTTTTGTTTTCAGTTGTATATACAGTATATGGTTATTTCATTTAGTTTTTTTTTTTTTTTGTTGGTTTGTTTCTTGTAGTTAAAAACGGCCTGTCATTCGTGATAGGAATGAAACTGCTTTACAATGTTTGACTGTATTTGACTTTCATGAGAATAAAAAGAACTTGCAGAAGTTATAGTTTGGATAGGATTTAATGTGTGTAGGTTAAAAAAACAAAACAGATGGTCTTTATTTAAATCAAAAATGGGATGTCCATACTGTAATTTAAGCTGGACATGCACTGACAAAAACAAACATGGTTCCTCTCACAGAAGACTGATGAAGGATCTTGCCACAGCAACTCTTTTGGCCGGCAGCACTTCCACAGAATCACAGAATGAAGGAGGGATGAAGACGTTCGGGTCCTCGACTCCCTCCACTAGGTCAAAGAAGCTACAGAGAGAAGAAATGTGTTAACAAGTTCATGTTGGTCTTCAGATGCATTTGAACTTGGTGACTTCTAATGTGCTTTGTTGATCTATGAGGGTGATCAAGGTGTTCATTATAAAATACATGGACAAAAACAATTGAGTGGTAGTACTACATAATTGGTAATTAGAAGATGCGCAATCCAAAATAGTCAGATAAACACAAAAGATTGTTCCAATCTGGTCTTTACATATGTAATATTATTGCAATTTAAAATATTGTTTTAATTTAATATACCTTAAGATATTATATATATAATAGGCCTATATAGAAAAAATCATTCTAATATACTGATTAATTATCAATGTTGAAAAAAGGAACCTGTGAAACGTTTCAGGATTCTTTAATGAATAAAAACTAAAATGCAGCATTAAAAAAAAAATATATATATATATTTTGTAATATACACAATAAAATGTTTGGTTATTAATAATATATATTTATTAGTGCTGTCAAATGATTAATCGCATCCAAAATAAAAGTTTTTCTTTACATAATATACGTGTTGATGCTAAGTTTAATTATTATGTTTATATTAAAACACACACGAACAGTATATATTTTGATAGTATTACATATTAATGCATTTATACATTTTATTTTCTTATATTTGATATTATATCTAAATATATTTATTATATAAACATAACATGTTTTCATTAAATATATACATGCATGTGTTTGTATTTATATATACTACTTAATAAATATAGACAGTACATACAAATATATTATGTAAATAAAAACTTTTATTTTGGATGCGATTAATCGCGATTAATCATTTGACAGCACTAATATTTATTATTATTTATATATTTTTTTCTCAGTAAGGATGTGTTAAATTAAGTAAAAAGTGTAAAAGGTTCTAAAAAACAAAAAATATTACGTAGCTATGATTAAATATTACATAACTGTTTTAACATTCAAAATAAATCAGCATATTTTTGAAGGATCATGTGACAAATTAATGCTTGGGTAACGTTTAAAATGTTTAAAATTGTAATATTTCGCATGATTTTTTTTTCTGTATTTTTGATCAAATAAAGGCAGCTTTCTTAAAAAATTTTTTTTAAGAATCTTACTGATCCTTAAGTTCAAAGTGTGTGTGTGTCTATATATATATATATATAGCCACACACACACACACACACACACACACATGTATATATATATATATATATATACAGATGCCCTATTTAAATATCAATGATTAAAATGTTTACTCTGAGACTATTAAGGTTATGTCTGCATCCAAGAGCCATTGAACATCTTTGTCATTGTCACATGCTTGAGGAAATGTTGAGCAGCATTCATGAAGCACGCATTTTGTTTTATTTATGTGCATGTTATTCTTGCATGAAGACGGCCTTGATCAGAGGAAGAGGAAAGGCAATGTAAACACCTGCAATTGGTTAAGAGAGTCACTGTTGCATAATCTCCTGTTGGTCTTCATCAGTATACTACAATTGTGGTTAGGTTAAGGACAAGATTGCGGACCAGATTACAGAAGCATTATCCACGGGTTTTGGGTTTTAATGAAAAGCAGAGTTAAACATGGTTTACAGTCTCTGTTTGGGGCAGGCCAGCCTTACTTTGTCTGTTCAGCCTACTTGACTAACCTTGTCATGACGTTTAATTCCCCTTTCTCTGTGAAATCGAGGGTGTAGAGAGGCACACAGCCAAGCGCAGTGAAGGTCAGCAGGTAGTGTTCTGCAGAGAAAAATACCAGGAAGAACATAAGATAACTAGCAATATATATATATATATATATAGGACACAGTCCATTTTTTATTTGTCTACCAATAAATAAACACTTTGCGACAGTACTTTATTTTACAGTTACATCTATCAGTTGCTTATTAGCATACATATTACTTGAATATTAGCCACATATTAATGCCTTATTTTACATGACTTTATTCTACATCCCTAATCCTCCCCAATACCTAAACATAACAACTACCTTACTACCTATTAATAAGCAGCAAATTGTAAAAAATATTGAGGGAAAAGTTGTAGTTTATAGCTAAACTATTCTAAAATGTTACCACCATATTTTAGAGTCCTTAATTCTACCTCATAACTACATTCAAAATGTAAAAACTACCCTACTATCCACTAATAATATATAATATAATAACAATAGTAACATTCAGGTAATAGTACGAATGGCATATATGTATATATATAATTATTTAAATAATTTATTATATTTCATTTTTTATTATATTAATGATTCTAGTATGGAAACAGGCTTAAAATGAATCACATAGAAGATAAAGATTTATGTTCACATATTATATGTGTATGCTGTGTATATTTATTATGTTTATAGAAATAGACATATTTGTATATATGAAGGGTTTGTTTGCAAAAACCGATTACTAGTTTTTAACAATTCTCAAGTCATTTTTTTGGACTAGGTAAACTAACTAACATAATAAAACACAATACAAAAAAACATAGTAATTTATTACATAATAAAACATATTTTCGAAAAAAAAAAAATTTGCAAATAAACTCTACATATATTTATACTTTATATAAATATACATTTTAAATATAAATATTTCTCCTTACTGTGTTGCTTATTGTATTTATATACACAATACACATACAGTATGTATACTACACAGTACTCATTTTTCTACATTTGTGTCATATATCCATTGCTGAGTGTTAAACCCTGACTGAGAATCATCACGCAGTGTAACGCTGCACATTACCTTTTGTTTCCTCTACTGTTCCATTCCAGTTATTGGCCCGCACTCCTTGTCCTGGTAAAGAGCTACTACCCAAAATCATTTGACTCAGGAAATGGGCATCATGGGGAACCCCAATATGTCTGAATGGTTCCTTCAATGCTGTCTTAATGCAAGTTTGGTTGTGGTAGTGGATCTCATAGCTGACTCCCTGTTGAAAGAAGAGCAATAAGTCACATTAGCAAGAGTCAGCAACACAATACCCACTGATAAACTTGCTGTAACTGTACCTCACCTCTCTAAAGAGCAGAAGCCTGTCAATAAAGAAGGTCTGGTTGCCATCCTTTCCGGCTGCTAGAACTCGAATGTTCTGTCCAAAGGCATCATAGGAGAATTTCTCAAAAACATGCAAGTGGTGCCCAGGGATGAACTGTGTTGGAGAGAAAGCGAGAGAACACTTTCACAAAACTCACAGTTAGCATTTGCATGAGATTAGCCAACTAGACGTTAAAGAGCAAACTTTATATCGGTACATTCAGGCCAAAATGACTAGTTTTTAAGATGAACCTTCTCTATTTTCGAATAAAAAATTTAAAATAGTTGTCAAGACGGCCTACTTACTGCAGTCAGGGCCCCCTCAAGCAAAGGTGGAGACTCTGGAAGTCAAGAGAGGGAAAAAGTTTATTTAGACTTCTCAAAGAATCGAAAACAAGCATGAATTCATTTTCCATTTTTTCAAATGCTAAAGCTCTATAAAGTACTATAATGTGCAGACTAAAGACAGCAAGTCAGAAGGTCTTACTGCAGGGTTCAGGCCTCTGTGCACAGCTGCTGAGAATCAGGCTCAGGCAAACCGGGATCAGAAACAGGATCTTCATTTTTGTTGTGGAGTGCTGGCAAACAGGAGCCAAAGCGACTAGCAGCAAAGTTTCCAAGTCCAGCCCTTCTTATATCCTCAGTTCCGGATCATCACTCCATGTTTTCATTCTCACAAACACTGGCCTTCAGTATCAGGCCAACGCTCCGGTTTAATAGAAGTATTAAAAGTGGTAAAACAACTCAACTGTATGTAAAACTTGGAATAGCAATCCTAATGGGAATGCAAAATACAATATAAATGAAATATATTTGAAGTTTCAAAAGTAGGAAATGGTGTCTTGTGTGTTTGGAGATTGACAGGTGACAGGTAAAACCTGAACTGGAGTACAGCTCACCTTAGTCACATGATGAAGACTCAGCATATGATTTCAGATTTGCTTGCCACAGGTCAATGTTCAAATGTAGGTCATATAATAATTTACTGAGAATAACAAGATCACCTGATGATATTAAACACGGCAATAAATTCTTGTAGCACTCTGCAAAAACTGACACAATGTGAAAAAATTAAAACTTTCCAAAAAGGATATACCTGCTAGCAAGAAAATAACAAAAAGTTTTCTCTCTTCCTGGTGCTGGCTAAACCCAAAGAACCAGGAAAGAAAAAAAAAAATAAATTATATATATATATATATTTTTTTTTTTATTTTTTATTTTTATTTTTTTTTTTTAGTAGGAAACCTGTGTTAACAGCTCTTATAAAATGGCGTTTTGAAAGACTTTCTAATTGGTCAATCACAGAAACTAATTTTGGTAACACTTTCTATGAATACTGTATTTATAATACCTTATAAGGGCATTCTTAAAGCATTATGTGTTATTTAAGTGTTTCCTATGCGGCTAATATTGAAGCTAATGTGAGCTAGCTAATACATTTACCCTAAAAAAATTGTAATGTTTATTATATGAACCTAAGAGTATTAGCAGACGTAGGTAGGGTAGATAGAATGTTTACAAGCTTGCAAAGTATCCCATATTCAGGAACCATCAAAATGAAGTGTTAGCATATATTTAACAGACACAACTAATACTATTCTAATGAACGTTTGTTGGCATGTAGTTGCAGAGGTAAAGAGTATCATTAAAATAATCAAACTGATATTATATAAAAAAAATGTTGAAAGCAAATGTGTCATATTACACATTCCTCTGATATCTGATCTTATGGAAGTTTGAGAAAAAAAATGGTATTGTTATTATTATTACTTATAAGTGGTATTTGTCTGCTTTAAGTAAAGTAACATAAGTAAAATGGCAAGATAAGAGACTTATAAGGCATTAATTATAACTATGAGAAATATAATCCATTGTAACTTAAGTGGATGAATCATTCTCATTGTTGTTATAAATGATCATACTCTTAAAAGCTATAAGCAAATATTATAACATTAACTGTTATTATAAATATTCATGAGATGAATCAAAACATATTATAAAGTCATTTATAATGCATTATGCACCTATTAAAATGGCTTAAGAATACTTCATAGAAAGTATTAAACCAATTTTAGATATTTTCTAAAAATCTCTGCTGTGCCAAGAAAATTAAATTGGAAACCAAAAACGTCTTGCATCTTAATGTCACTTAAATATGTGTACCACTCCACTGCAAAAGTAAATTCTGGACTGCTGTCCATCTGGAGTTTACTGGGGTAAGTAAGGGTGAATCAAGCCTCAGCATGTTGAACACATTTTAGCGACTGCACAAGGCTACATCAAAGAAAACACTTAAGGGTTAAGTGCTTCATTTATAGAGTTCTCGTGTTCTCATGTACACACCTTTCCCTTTGACATACAGATTTATACAGTCAGGATTATTGTTTTGATTACTTCTTTACTGCAGTCAAAGTACGACAAACACAGTTCATCTGTCATGAGATGCATGCAACTCATATGACATTCGATGTGGCTTCTTTGATCACAGAAGCTGTAGACGGTTATTGTTGGGCTCAAGAACAAACACATAGTAAGTTGAACTTATTTAAGTGTGATATTTTCTTTCATTCAATCTATTGCATTAAATGGCCTGTAATTACAGTTTATCTGAATTCTTGGCAGGATCAAAGTATTACATTCTTGGTTTTAAAACTGGAGCCACCAAACTGGTGATTTAGGTCAGTTGAATCCCACACATTTTACTTCACATACCGTTTTATTATCATAGACCTTTGAAGTGGCAATAAACGCCGTTGACCTCTCACTGCACTACAGTGCACTCACTAGTGAGCGAGATCATTGGCAGTGTCCACTAGGGGGACATTAGTTAAATCTGGACTTTTAAGTCTCCTTATATCTCTGGTATTGTTATTAACAATGTAATTAAACAGAAAGAACAGACAAGGAGTAAGTTCACCAATTTTCAACCAGTTTTCAACCTTTGTATTGTTTCAGTGTCACACTGTATAAATAAATATACAGTGTGTATTATTTTTTTCTGTTACTGGACCAAGACTATGTTTTTTGTCAGTAAAAGTTTGCCTAATGACAAAGCCTAAAACAAGTCATCTGGCAGACTTATAACAGCCCTGGGCATTTGTGAAAACTACAGTCTGCATGTTTGTATCCCTGTTCATGGATAGTGCTGAGCCCAGTGCATTATGGGTGGTGATATTTTTACAACCTTTTTCTTGTTGCTGCCCTTTTGCTGTTTTTTCAGGTCACGTAGCATCAATTTTAAAAGAAAACACATGCGTTTCTAGTGCATAGATAGCCAGTTGTTGTTTTTTTTTAAGCAAAACCCCACTTTGAATAATCAGTGAATTGGCTCTGTGTGATATCAAAATTGACTATGTTTATTTTAGTTGCTATTTTTGTGGTGAATAATTCATCCATGCAAGTCAATTTAATAAAAAAAAAAAAAAAGAAGGGTAAGGGTAGTGGGTAGAGGAACAAAGCTTCATAGAAGTCATCATACTCCTTAGGGAGACTATACTTCTTGGTGATGCTAACGGTTGAGAGGGCGGCTTAGTGACTTATGATAGGCAGTGATCTCAACAGGATTGGATTATGGGTGCGCAGCCAGGGCTGTTCCAGAATAATTTGATGATGGGTGAAGCTGACGGTGTAAACCTGGATCCGTTCCAGAGTGAAGAACGCCCACAACCAGCTGTACTTCCTTGGTCACTATGGGGTCATGGGTTCTGGTGCGTTGTCGCCCTCAGATATAGGTGTGTGGTTGGAGCGAATGCTATCCGGCTCCCATCAGTGGGGTAGAGGCCCGGCTGTTGCTCCACAAAGAGGGAACATTGGAGTAAAAATGGGAGAGCCGTCAAACTTCTCTGGGAAGGCCAAGTGTGAATTCACGGCCGGGACTAGAGCTGCCAAGGCAAGTGGCGCCGCAGATGGTGGTGGCATCCACGTGTTCTTGGGTGGGCAGCCGCAGGCCTTGCAGGGCCTGAACCAGTTCCTCGGTGATGTGCTTAAACTGCTGCTGAGCGGCTGGCCTGGTTGGGCAACTCGGTCGACAGATGCCGGATTGCTGCTGAATCATCTGCTGCCGAAGCCTTCTGTGACGAGGGACCAGGCTGTGTTGGATCCATTTGCAGCTTTATACAAGTAGGGTTGCACAGGCAGAATCAACAATGGCAAACAGAGCAGGGTAGGCAAATCCAAATGTGTTGGTCAGGGTATTAGGCAGTGTCAGGGCAGGCAGCAAACATTCAACAGAGATAAACAATCCAGAATCGGGGCAGGCAGAAAACGTGCAGTTGTAGTAGTAAACAGTCAAGGTCAAACATTAAGGCAATAACAGGGAAAAAAAATCTTCAGAATTGATCACAGTATCTAATCAAGACCAGCCCAGTCTGGGACTCAAGTTAAATAGGGACAGGGGGCGGAGTTAGAATGGCCGGTTAGAATTCTGATGAGAGCTCCCTCTGGTGGGGTGGAGGAGGCGATCTGGGAGCCTTCGACATGACACACATTATACATTTTCAAAATATTTACATGTATTTATATTCCTTTAATTTATATTATAATTAAATATTTAATAATTGAACGTATCCTTTTTTAAATATATACATGAATGTAAATGTATGTGTATTTACATAACAAATATACACAACACACATACATATATTATGTACAGCTTTATTTATTTATGTAGTTATCACCATTTACTTAAAATTTTATTTTAACTGTATACATGACTTCTGTTTAATTGGCTAGCAGTGGAAAAAAAGTGCAACACAAAAGGTAAAAACTGTTTTACACATATTTATATATCACTTTCTGTCACTTCCATGCCTCTGGTGTCCTCCACAGAAATTCTTTTGAGTTTAAGTGAGTTGCATGTTTTTGTTTTCTGATCAGTAGGGGTTTTCAGGGAATCACCTGATATTTAAGGTTGGTGCCAAAAGTGGTGTAAAAATAACAGACTTAACCTGCAAATAACCTAGCATGTGCAGTATGTGGGATGATTTGATTAACAGTTGTGTTGCATTTGGCTTGGCTGCCAGGCTTTTTGCTTTTGTGTTTAAATAACCTGTTCATTGAGTGATTGATGTGTGCATTGCTTCATCACAGAGACACATGAACCATCAGATGGTCCACATCACATTTTCACATGCACCCTCCGCCACATTCCATCAGAGATCATTATGTTCCACCATGAATCAATGGAACACAATGTAGAAAAGTTAAAGCAAAAAGATCCTGAAGAGATCAGGTGCAGAGATCATGCCTTACAATTTGTACTACACAGAAAAAGTACTTTCATCAGCAACATCTGTGTTGTGTTTGGAGTGTAGACTCCATTCAGCTTTTGTGTCATGATGAAGAGCAGCACAGGCAATTAAACATGTGAGTGGTTTACTATCTCTACGTGGTGTTGTTCACTAATGACCATTAGGGATTTTTGAGTAGAAACATGCATCATCCTGTCAAGCTTTCTTTGCCTTGCAATCAGAAAGCATGATTGTGACAGTTCACGTGTGGGAAAGTGTACTTACAGTGCGTAATTAACACGCACATCTTGAAGCTGCTGGGAAAGCTATGTTTTTGAACTGCTGTTTCCAGCTGTCTAAGCAGAAGATTGATCTCAGAGACACACCTGCTTCTCCGGATCGGATAGCCTTAGAAGACAAGTTAATGACTGAAAGAGTGTCCATAATAAAGAAAGGGGAAAGCTTAGAATCATACTCGTATTTATGCTGGCTTTAGTAAGTTTAGTAGTTTTAACTTCAACTTTATGACTAAAAACATTGTGTGCCGAATATTGTGTGCACATTATTTTCAGTTTTAAAATGTATTTTTTTTTAAATTAATCGTAACTAATTGCATCCAAAAAATAGTTTTTGTTTAAATAATATATGTGAGTACTGTGAATATTTATTATGTATATATAAAGACATACACATACAGTATTTATTGTGAAAATATGTCTATATTTATATGAATTTATATTATACATAAATATGTTTAACATATAAACACAACCTATTTTTATTAAATATATCCATGCATGTGTGTGTATTTATATATACACATACAACATAATATAAAGTTTCTTTATATGAACTAAATTACATTTTACAACCTGAACTTACCTGTCTTTGTCATAAAAGTCAATATATCTGGTATATTTTATTTTTTGCAACACCTCACTCAGGCCCTAGTGTCCCAAAGAGACACAACCATCTCAGTGTCGGCCAACAGGAGTAGACAGGAGGACAGAATTTGTGTGGTCTTTGCTTTATAAACTTTGTGAGAGACGCCCACTCTTCACACGCATTGAGCTGTGTCTTGTTATTATTCTGAGCTCTGGTGAAAAAGAAGTTGGCAAGTCCGGTTCACAGATTTTTGGTGACCTCAGTCTGTTTTGGAGGCATCATGTTTGTGCATGCTACAACATTCACATGTTCAGATGATGAAATATTTATTTTCTTGTAGAATAGTTCCTCATTTTATGTAACCGGATGTTATCTTCATGTCTTTTTTATATCATGTCTGGTCACGTTTGTATTTCAACTTTGTATTTCCAGGTCTGGATCGATAGTATCAAGTTGTGAAAGCCATGTCTAACTCGTGGAAATGTTTACACATGTACATGTTAGCAATTCAGATGGCATAGCAGGATCTTGTATTTAGAGATAAAAAAACTGTTTTGCTGGTCTTACCTGTTAGTGTTCTATTTTATGACTTTAGAAGGCTTTACTAGTAAGCCAGCTGTTATTTATATTACAAGCAGATTGATCTTGATTGTTTGTATATGCACATTTAACAAAACACTTTAGCTGGAAACGACGGAAAAGTTTGACTGTTTTGATTATGTTGTTTAATTTCATTTTAAGATTTCATTTGTTTTCGCAGTCTCTTGCAGCCTGACAAATATTCTGCTAAACTACAGTGACATTGTGGTGTTGATTCAGTTTGTTCTTGTTATAAAGGCATAAATGAAATCCAAACATATTCCTCTCTACTCTACATCGCCAGGCGTATTTGTGAAGTAAATTTGCCAATTAACATGTCTGAAACGTTTTGGTGCTGTATCTGAAATTAATGAGATCATGCTTTGGCTATCCAGTATTTGGCAATCAGTAGATGGGAACAGACAATGATGGCAAATCATCTGGGAAATGATTAGCACATTTCGAAGGTGAAGCAACATTTGGAAAGTTTGAGACCCAAACGCCTTTCATATCAGGTTATCATCTGGAGGCTAATATTCTCTTTTCCACACCTTAATCTTAAAATCAGAGCTCACCAGAGAGGAGAAAACCACAATGGTGCTGTTCCAAACATGTACAGGCTGTTCTTTCACTCCTTTGAATGATTAGACATCATATCAAACTTCCCTTGAAGCGGATGAACCACATCTCTCCCTTAAATAAAACTCTAAGGCAGTCCATTTATCACTATGATTTATACTTTTTTCCCCTGACGTGAACGAATAAAGAATGGAACTCATGCCAACAACAGTCGATTTCAATGATTCACTGTCTATTCAGGTAGTGAGAGACATTCCCAAGGACATATAACCAGATTTTCAGTGTTGCTGCTTCCATGACGGAGAAAAGACAGATACAGCATGTATAAATTGTGATAACTGCCTTTGGCTCTAGAGTCAAGGTGATATATTTCCTCTAGTCAATATACATCATTCTGTTTTTTGAATATTCACCTACCCAGAAAGCACTAAAATCAAAGTCTCTCATGACAATAAGTTTCGCTACACTGGTGGCAAGAAGAGAATGTTTTTGTAAGATCTGCTCACACCCCGCTGAAGGTTTTGCAAACAAATACTTTTTCATTCAGACCATGTGAGTTCATGAAATCACCAACTCAAATACTTGTGAATGACTGTGATAGCAGGTTCTACATCAAATAAAACGCAAGTCGGAGCACTTGAACCAAACTTGGGAGAAGAGCAACCACATGCATTAATTATGGAACACATTATCTAGATTTTTGTATTATTATTTTTTATTACTTTAATATGCTAAAATTGAAATCTATTTTAATGTTCTGTTTTATTTAAAAATTATTTAACTGTCCACGTAAAATGGGGCATAAAGCCACAGCTGACAATATGGAATATATAATATATTATACTGTGCAAAAGTCTTTGGCCAGTAGTATTTTCTCCAAAAAATATTTTGCGTTAGCACAGTTCTTCTGGATTGAGTCTGTCTCAGTTTGTTCTGTTACTTCATGTGATTCCAGACAGACTGGATAAAGATCAGATCAGATCTCTG
>JAUCMT010000051.1:8893997-8915149 GCA_032357475.1 Enteromius thamalakanensis
GGAGCACTGGCTGTTGTCAGACTCCTCGTGCAGACAATAATCTCACTGCATTATTACAAATATTCACAAAAATAATGCTTTGAAATCTAAACTGATACGCTACCGCAGAAGATAGAATAACAGACTTAAAACCATTTTTGTTGGTCAAAATAGTAGTGGCCTAAGACTTTTGCACAGTACTATATATATATATATATATATATATATATTATGGCATGTAATGCTATTAATATCAGGTCAGTTATTAAAAACAATAATATTACAATATAATAACAAAATAAAACACATTGTATGAACATAAGAATAATTACATATGCAGAAAACTATTAGCAATATGGGCAAATCATGGAAAACATTCACTGCTGATTATAACAACTTATTATATTTTCATTCTGATCTTACTTCATGCTAAATCATCTCAGTTATGGTATATCAACATCTAAAATGTAAATTTGCCTCCATATGTATAGTGAGGTCAATAAGTATTTGATCACCCTGTGATTTCGCAAGTTCTCTTACTTAAAAATCATGGAGGGGTCTACAATCTTCAGCATAGGTGCATTTCCACTGTGAGAAAAATCAGCAAATCACATTGTATGATATTTTTTACAATTTATTTGGGAATTACTGTGTCAAATAAGTATTTGATTGTTTGAGTCAAAAAATGTTTATATTTGGTACAAAAGGCTTTGTTAACAATTATAGAGGTCAAACGGTTCCTGTAGTTCTTGCAGGAGGGATTTTGGCCCACTCCTCTATATAGATACTCTCTAGTTCGGGGCTGTCGCTGAGCAACACAGAGTTTCAGCTCCCGTCAAAGATTTTCAATTGGATTTAGATCTGGAGACTGGCTAGGCCACTCCAGAACCTTGATATGCTTCTCACAGCTTTCCTGGCTGTGTGCTTTGGGTCATTGTTATGTTGGAAGACCCAGCCACGACCCATCTTTAATGCTCTGATTGAGGGACTGAGGTTTTTGCCCAATATATTGCTCAAAACATGGCCCCGTTCATCCTCTCTTTAATACAGTGCAGTCGTCCCGTCCCCTGTGCAGAAAAACACACCCAGAGGTGATGCTTCCAGCCCAATGCTTCACTGCAGGTATGGTATTATTGGGATGATACTCATAGTTCTTCTTCCTCCAAACACGGTGAATGAAGTTAAGACCAAAAAGTTCCACTTTGGTCTCATCTGACCACAGGACTTTCTCATAACTCCTCTGGAAGGTTCCTCCTTAAGCAGGGGAACCTTCTGTGCGATGCAAGATTATAAACCATGACGTCTTAGTGTATTACTGATAGTAGTAGATAGTGTCCCAGCGCTCACGGCATTTACAAGCTCCTCCTGTGCAGTTCTGGGCTTATTCTTCACCATTCTTAGCATCATTTATATGCTCATCATTATTAGCCTCTTCCATTTTCTGATAATTGCTCCAAAAGTTGTTCTTTTTTCACCAAGCTGCTTCGCAACTGCCCCGTAGCCCTCTTCAGCTTTGTGTAGGTCTCTTTTGTCTTTTTACTGCTCTTTGGTTTTGTACTAATTATACTTATATGACAGTAATTCCAAAATAAATTGTTAAAAAAATATCATACAATGTGATTTCCGGATTTTTCTTTTTTAGATTCGGTCTCTCACAGTGGAAATGCTGAAAATTGTAGACCCCTCCATGATTTCTAAGTAAGAGAACTTGCAAAAACACAGTGTGATCAAATACTTATTAACCTCACTGCATGTGTAAAGTTGCCATTTATTGCCATAATATATAATTTTAAATGGTTGTGTATTATGATATATTTGTTAAATGTCTGTTTTATTGCAATATAACACAATACAATAACACTTAAAAAAATTTAATAGATAAACAGCAGATTAAAGAAATCAGACTTTATGCAATCTGACTGCACTGTTGCATGACATACACATATGTATACAGTTGAGTTTTGGGGAATTAAAAACTACATTTTACTCTAAATTTTAGTTTATGGTAAATACTTATATATTTTTTTTAACCTCAATTGACCTCCTTCTAAAAAGCTTTTCAAATATAGGCCTGAGGTAATTAGCACATTTTTGAAATGCAAGATAGTAGTAGCCACTATATTGCGGTCACCCTACAAACACTGCCCTCAAATGGTTTGGAGAAAATTACCATGATAAATGAACCCTAAATTGAGTTATATTAACAGTCCACAAATGTGGACACCATGCATGAAAGGTTAAATCACCTGTTAACTTTCCCACCAAAACAACTACCTCTTCTAATGAAAGTGTGCATAAATAGTAAGCCAAATAAAAAATGAAAACTCGTGGATACGCAAAAACTGCATATTATATGCTCGCCAACTTTTCGTATATGCACGCGAAACCCGCATATTATATGCACGCCAAACACATGCGTGTCACATTTAGGCCAAAGTCCATTTTGCGTATGAATATCAAATGTCAATATCAAATCAAATATCAAAAGTTTTCGTTTAAATTTGGCATTCCATTTATATTATCCTATTATCTATTTTATCCTCATACAATCAGATCAATCCTAAAATGCGGCAGATCGTTGTGGTTTTAACAAGTTTTAACAAATCCGGACACGTGGCTAAAAGCAAAATATAAATAAATAAATTACTGGTTGACCAGTTTTCTATGTAATATAATCGGAAAGAGTTGTAACCATACCCATAAAAAACAGATGTTGCATTAACGTTGCAATAACGTCGAATTGAATGCACTGATTTCCTGACAATGATTTTTGTGTGAGGCCGTAATGCTGGTTTTTCAGGGTCACCAGAAACGCTACAGACCATCAGGTGTCATATTAACCTGAATTGCGCAAAAGTCCCTCGCAAATGATCTTTCTTGATATCTGCCAAATACTGGATGCAGTAAGCTTTTAAATTCAGCTCTTCACACCAGAAAAAAACTAGGTGAACTCTAAATCAGTTTTTTACACCACAGTCTCAAGACATTAGCACATTTATGAAGTAACCGAGTTTAGAAAAATAAGGTCTTTCAGATGTTTTTAAAGGCTACTCAATACTATACTGCTTTCACAACTACAGCAGGGATCTTCACATATATGACGGTTACGGAAATAACATACTCAGCCTGTTTTACTGCATTTGCCCTGTAGAATCAAGCGAGTAATTACCTCTTAAAGTTTTAAGCGTGAAACTTAAAACAGGTCCACCTACAATTAAGTTACCATGGAATGGTGTGTTCAAGTTGACTTGGCAGCTCATCAAAAATATAGTGAGGCATATGTTTCATGTTTAGGCATGTCAGGATTGACTGAAGAGTGCAGAAACACATAAAACTGAGAGCTGATCAGGGTCATCGAGTGGAAAGCAAAGTGTTGGCGATGATGGACCCCAGATGAATGTCTTGGAAATGTCTCGGAAGACACAAATATTCGCCTCTTCGACAGTGAAGCTCAGATGTGTGCAGCTGGAGGTATGAGCTGTTGTGAGAGAACCATTCTGACCTTGTTCCTCAGCCTCCTCCGTCTGTCCACAGTGTAAGGTCACACACATAAGGTTATAATAATCTGGAAGCTCACATTGTTTCTACCTGAAAAGTGATCCACATACATTGGCAATCATTAGCTAAGGAGAACATACAAAAAACTTATCATCAAGTGGACTTTGCTTCCTCTAGCCCATAATTTAAAAAGCCCACAAAGCTGTAACTTTACACATAAATGCCTCTATAAATGCTAAAAGTGGTCGCATGGCTTTAACCACCTTATTTTTTCAACTACTCTTTTCTGTAAATATGGAAAGCTTCGGATTCATCAGCTGCGCAGGTAAACAACAACAACAATGTGCAATAAACGGTTAAAGTATTTAATCAACAAACCAGTTTACAATTACTAAAATAATATATGATAACAAAACACCAGCCTGTACTTTAGGTAGCATAACTCACTATATTATGAAGGAAACATACCTGTATGAAGCAGACTGACAACCGGAAGCATCGCGCGCTAGCCTGACTACGTCAGACTTCGTACTTCCGCTCAATTTTAGTTCGCTTCTGTACGTGACACAAAGTAGCGGAGTTTGGTATTACCAGGTCTGCCGCGCGCACGTTTAAGGTTAAATATAAGATGATTAATCTTTATAACAGCTTAAAAAATGTACATAGCCTCCGAAATTACATTTTTTTGTGCGAGCACTACACGTCTAACGTTACACGAGCACGTTGGGAAACTATTATACTATTATACAAAAAAAAACATGTATAAAGCTTTCCCTCATTCCGTTAACTGTAATAATCAACATTTATTCTAAATAGTGTTTAATAGAGAAATATTATTTATAAAAATGGTCAACATGATGCAGGCTATTTTATCTATTTTATTTAGAAAACAAAAAGAGATAAAAAGTGCAACAAATAATTTGGGAGCACATATCGTCCAATAAACTCACAAAATGACTCTCTTCCCAGCATTTCTGGTTTTGCGTCTGATGGACCTTTTGTCATTTTTTTGTTCACTGAGCTGTAAAAATCTAGTCACACAGACGAGACAGACAACAGGTCAGATATGGGCGTGTGTCAAAATGATACCAAGAAAGATTTATTTTCTCATATGAACAGGTGTTTTCATTTTATTTTTTACAATCTATGACAGTCGTGTGTGTTTGTCTCACTTTTTTTTAAATCCTCTAGCATTTCCCAAGAATGGACATGGTGGGTAAAAGATTCCTTTTTTATTGCTGAATGTTAAAAAAATAAAATAAAACACACTTCCACTGATTTGAGAGGGGGGGGGGGGGGGGATCAACTGCTGCTTGTACCATGCACCCATCTAACCTTGATCACAAGGACATGCAGAGGTGAGGTGTTTAGACGTTTCAAGCTGGGGGGAACGAAATAGAAATAAACTGGCAGGACATAACCGTTGAGTAGCGATATCACATTTAAACTAACTAGAGCACTGTCTTTTTGGCATTTCTCAAACATACAAATAAGACTCAAAATGTAAGGAAGATCAAAATAATCTCTGCTCAGACTTCAAACATAACATCTCTTCATTTAAAATAAAAAACGATATTTTGCTGTCATAACACAGCATTACACCTCTTTTATCAGGACCTATACATTGGTTTTTCACCAAAATAATCACAACTCATCACACTTTTTTTTTCTTTATAGAAGTGCATGAAAACATATTGATCACGTATCTGTCTATTTCTACTCTTCCTCCATTATTTGGTGTTGATTTCCTGTGCCAAAACCAATTGGCTTCACCAATCTTTACAACAAGGAGGCAAGCTGATGCTGACTACGGACACTCTTTGTAGAAGGTGAAGAGTACACTTCATCTCAAACTTATCCATACCGAATGTTTCTGAATGTAGGAGTATTTTCATCCAAACAGAGTCAGTCAGTACAGCTGTTTCTGGTTTGGTTAGGGCCCAGCGAGCACTTTAAAATAGACATGGAGTCACATATGAAAAAGAATGATAAACCGATAGTAGCGCATTCAATATAAAATAATAATAATAATAATGACCAGCACTATTTGGTGTCTTCGATTAACTGCGAATATATTAAATAATTATGAAATATGTAGACTTAATGAAAAACATTAACAACAGGAAACAAGTAGTCTCCACATTACACACACACACAAAATGAAATGCATTGGAACACAAGTAAATATAAAGTTTGCATATTTTGGTATTTTAATGACCCCTAATAATTTTCACAGCTATTTGTCTTGTCATTTGAGACTGTGTTTGTGTGTCCGTGATCGCGTGTTCAGCACAGGAACTTTTCAGGGCCGTTTACACAGGACTCAATCGAACATTAAAATCTGCTAAGAGTATCATAACCCAACCCATGAATTGTTGTTAAATATAAACAATGCTCGTCACACCCTCATATTCATTCGATCAGTCTGTATTTTCCACAGATACTCATCCACTCTTTTGCATGCCAGAGTTTAACTTGACATGGCGTCTGAAAATGTGACGTTCATGGCACAAACAAAAGATAAACAAAAAACATATAATGATATATTTTAAAGGTACTGTAAATAATAGAATAAATAATATTACTGCATATATATGTGCACTGTATGTATGTGAAAAATCCTATACACCATTTCTTAATACACCATTTTCCAAGGGTTGGGCCTTTATGATCAGGAGGCAGAAATATAACATGGGAATATCCCCTTTCTGAGTGGAACAAAGCAACAGTTGAAAAGTGTCCTGTGTGAACGGTCCCTTTACTCTCCCCGTCCCAAAGTACCAGGACCAATTGGTGGAGCGGACACATCCATCATCCTGCTGTCTCTCTTCAGTCCTGCGCTAGAGGAAGATGTGCAGTAGAGTGAGGACCTGAGACGCTGTGAGGCCTTCCATTCCTCCCGTCTATCTCTCCACTGGCCGCTCTAACCGGATGGATGTGCTGATAATGAGGGCGATTTTCGACTGAGTGACGGGAAAGTTGAGTGGGAGAGACTATATGTTCTTTATTTCTTTGTTATCTGTCAAAAGCTATTAGCACTGACAGCCCAGCCCACGGCCACCTCACATTTAACCCACAATCCCCTTTGGAAAGAGAAGGCTTCCGTGTGACAAACCTCAAGGTGCGGTCACATTAAGCGAAAAAGTGAGGGCAGAAAACTCACACAGGAGTCAAACAGTTTTCTGTTGGTCAGCGCAGCCATGAACCTCACCTGAAATTTACATTGAAATGACCGGATTCCGCCCACGGAAATTCACCAAACAATGGTAAATGTGACCGCACCTTTACCCTGTAGGGATGCAAAGCAAGTCAAGGCGGTGCATCTTTAAGATGACATCAAGTGCCCACATGCGCAAGTCTACACAACAGCAGCATATTTGTCAGAGCCACAGTCATTTCGAGGCCTCTCGCATTTGGTCGTTCACACTCACACACACTCTCTCACACACACACACACAGACTCGTAATTTTCTTTCCGAACCCCCGATTGCATTTGTCATCGGTTTCCTGTTGGCAAAGCAACATGATCATAAAACATCTCTGTGGATCAAATTCATGTAAACATACACCTTATGTTAGAGTGGTTTATATTGCATGACGGTGGGAAGGGGGGTGGGGAGTGGGGGTGTCACAGTTCAAATGGGGGTCAGCTCCCAAAAGAACACAACCTGGAAAGGAAAGTAAGGAAAAAAGGCCAAAAAGAGACAACAAAAGAGTAAACGAGTATAAAAAATGAGGCGTCCGTATAAGAAAGGCTACAAAAAACTCCATTGGCCCTCTGGCCCTCAGCATACAGCAAAAGGCACCACAATATTACTCTATTTTTTTTTTTTTTTTTTTTTTTTTTTTAAGTTGTGAAAAAATTGGCACATCTTTTTTTTATGCTGTAAATCAAAATGTACATATAAATAGAGTTTTCCCTATAAAAAAAGTCTTTGCTGTTAACTAGTAGACAACTTTTGCTAAAATGAAAATAAATATTTCATTTGTTTATAATATCTGTCAGTTATATAAAATAAAAATATTTCTTATAGGTGCATGTCTATAGTAGATTGGTTTTTTGTGGATAGGTGGCGGTCTCTCTAGTGGGGTGCATTGTCCGGTTTGGAGCGCGAGTGCGCCAGTCTGGTCTGTGTGTTGGGGCGTGGCCCGTGCCGCCCGCTCTGAGCGTGAGAAGTCTGCATGTCGGGCACGGGCCTGTAGAGGGTGACGGGCTCGCCGGCGTTCATGTTCTGCATACTGAGGAAGGGCGTGCTCTCACCTTCTTCCTCCTCCGAGTCACTGTCCGATAGGCAGCTGCGCGAGCCTAAGTCCCGGGACGGCTGGTAGCCGCGCGGCGCCACATGGCCATTGAGTCTGGACCTGCGCCAGTGCCGACTGCTTCTCTTTGGTTGCTCCATCGAGGAGAGGTACTCTTGGGTGCTCTCGTACTCTTCCTCCTGAGCCAGCCGGTAGGGACTGGAAGGAAGGCTGCCGGTGCTGTCTCGCAGGTAGCTGCCGCGCTGCTGCTGCCGGTAGGGCTCGTGGCCCCGGGCCTCGTGCAGGGGCACCTGGTAGCGCCGCAGCAGTGGCTGGTCCTCCTCCGGGGGGTAGGGGGCGTGGGCAGCGGGAGGCAGAGACATGGCGTGGCTGGCGTTGGGAGACGTGATCTGGAAGGTAGGCACCTGCGGGGGCAGTGAGTAATGGAAGTCCACAGGAGACAGGCGAGCTGGAGTGGTCAGCGCCGACACGTACCTGTGCCAAGAGAAGAGCAGGGAGAGAGAGACAGAAAGAGAGAGGAAGAAGAGCGAGCAAGAGCAGGAGAGAAGAAGGTTGTGTGGAACAGATACACACGTCAGTCAATTGTCTCAGGTACATGGTACTGTAAAAACGAAGGGACCCATCACCGAAAAACAAGCTGCATTTAGGGGTTCTCAAACTTTTCGGGTCACCCACATGACAGAAACTACGCACTTTCGGATCTCACTAGTTGCTAATCATGGAGACATGGATTTGCATGGAGATCACTATCTATCCAGGTTGGATTGATAAAAATGTAACTAAAAATATTAATAGACTACCATACAGATTGCGGCTTGTATGATTTTTTTATTAATCAATATTTTATTTTTAATTTTAGTCAAAAATAGAGGAAAAATTCTAGATTGTTTAAAAACAATTTAAGAAAAATATTTGCTATTTATAATGTAATTTATTCCTGTGATGGCAACATGATCCTTCAGAAAGCATGCTAAACTGTTATAATTAAAAGTTTTTGTGTATATGTGCGTACTATGTATATTTACCATGTATAAATCATATACATACACACGTGCATTTGATATATATTAAATATATTTATATATAATATAAACTATATGAATATAAAAATATACGTGTAAATATTTTCAAAATATATCGAACTTATTTATTAATTGTTTGGAAAGAAACCAGCATTTGTTTTTTGTAACTTTTTGTAAACAACGTAAAACAAGTCTGTACTGACACCGGTTCAATACATAGTAATGCAAGGTAATGGCAATAAACAGAATATACTTTAAAAAAGTAAAAAAAAATATAAAATAAAATAAATATTTCATATCAAAATTGATGACTATTAAATTAGCTCCTAATAAAACAAAATCAGTACATTTAATACAGTATTTATTGTTCTTCTGACCACACTTGGGTGACCTCAAGGTTGAGAACCTCTTCCTCATTCAGAACTTGGCATTTTAAAATAGTAATTTATAGGCCTGAAAAGTCAAGAAAACCATTCAGCCTTAAAAACCTTTTCCTAGTTATACTATACTTGCTCTATGAGTGCAACCTCTCTATAATGAAGTTAAAATCCTTACTGCATCATTATCAATTCATAAAAAAAACACTTGTCTAAAAGTGTGGGATCCCTGTTTTGTGTCTGCTGTCCATATGTAGTGTTCCTGCCTTGTACTTTAGCAGTACTGTATCAATTTACGCCCACTATGCAATGGCACTAGAAAAAGGATAGTATGCGCACTAAGACATGGCGGCTGAAAGCTCAATAGCAAACGACAGCAGATAAACACACTACAGGAACAAACAAGGCCACGTCAAACCTCCCAGTCTCGGATTAGCACTGTTACTGCAGCATGCCACCAGATGGATGACAACGCTTGGCTTACGAGTTCCCTTCCATTAGCGTGCATCATCCTAGACTTAATTATGTATGCCGGTAATTTTCCTTAATGCCTTTGACAGAAAAAAAGCACCCTCCCTATCTGCGCTGTGTGAGTTAAAGCGAGCATGCCCTGAGAGAGGAGGCCACAGTCAAACTGGAGCAGATAAATTAACACTGGCTGCTCGGTCACAGATCTGCAGAGCCTGAGGGCAGATAGCCGTATGCACAACAGCTCAGTCAGCTGCGGAGCGGGAGAAGGTAGAGAGCAGAACACCAGAGACCTGTTTCACCTCTGAGATAACGTGTTGTTCGGCTCTTGTTGACTTAATGAACCCCTCACGGTATAAATTCTCCTGTTTTGGCCCTTGCATGGTGGCGTGGGTGTTTCGCAGGCGAGAGATAACTGTAAATACAGCTGGCCGTGGGCTAGAATCTCTCTGCCTTCATACAAATACTGCGTATCTGGAGCAGCGAGGCTTTGCTTGACCCCAACTCCTTCTCTGACACCTCTCAGCTGGGCCAGAGCATCTGCACGCTTTGCGCAATGAGTTTTTACTGTTGTGTTCTTCACGGTATGCAGTGTGTAATTTATACAATGACTTTTGAGGGGTCAGCGTTTTTATTTCTTATGCTATCGTAGCACATGTAACTAAACATATACACACACACATAACTTTATATTTTTAAATAAATCCAAAATGTTAATATTAAATGTCATATGTTTATATATTATATTTAAATATATATATATATATATATATATATATAAATCTAATTATAATTATAATACATTTAGATTATGTAACTAAATAATTATAAATAATCTTTTGGACTAACATTCGGGTTAGTAAAAAAAAATTAAAATTAAAAATCTGGATTATTTTTGACCTACAATATACAAAATATTTTTGTTATCAAGATCACACATTACATTATGCCAGCATGAAAAAAAAAACTAGGTAAAATCAAATTATTAATAATTTACTGCCATTAAGTGAATCATATAATCATGTAATCTAAAATTTTTTTTTACCATAATTGATTATGAGAATTTTAATTGTATAATTACAAGCACTCATTTAAAATAAAAAAAAAGATTATGTAATCCTTATTACACGCAGTTACTATCCAGAACTGTGTGCGTGTGTATATATATCCATATATATATTTATATAAAATAGATTTTTTCCTGGGCAACAATTACTCAGCAATAATCAAATAATGAAAAAAAACAATAATAAATGTTTTTTGTGTGTGTACTGTGTATAATTATTTTGTATAAACACACACACTCATATTTTGTGTATGTATATAATTATATTTATATAATTTAAGTGACATATACTAATATAATAATATACAAACATTATATATAACTTATTTTTCTTAAATATATACATGTGTGTATTCATATATACATAATAAATATACAAATACAAATGTACACAGAAACTTTTATGTTGGATGGGATAATTTGTTGTCCAGCACTAATATTATCATAATACTGTAAACTAATTTTATTCACTTGCGTGGGCTGTTAGATAGTCTGTGGGGTTCAAGCTTTAATTAGAAGGGTTGAAGCACCCCCAACACCCCCTGCCTCCTGATGGTACGTGCTGTGAATATTTGCTATTGAATCTTTCATGCCACCCATGCCGGTCCCCAGGGGTAAAGGAGACCGTGCACTGAAATGCAGAGGAGTCTTACTGCACACACTAAAACGGTTCTCAGTGCCATGGCTGTAGAGAGGGGGCGCTCCTGCGCACCTGTCGCTATGCGGAGAGTCCCCAAGCGAGTCGAAAGAGTCACCGTACTGCAGGGCCGGCCGGTGGGGCTCAGTAAAGCCACAGTGTGCGGCACGCCTGGCCCGCGCCTCCATGCACGCAGGACTGTTGCATTTACTGGTCCCCACTGAGGACGACATCATGCCGGAAGGACAGTCGGAGAGGACGCTGTCTGTTCGCTCCAGACTCCACGTTCTCCCTTCATGTCTGAGAAAGACAGAAAGAAAGAAAGGAAGAAAGAGAAGGAAAGAAAAGGGAATAACGCAGGATAGAAAAAGCGCACAAGATGCTTAACCCAGTGGTTCTCAAAGTGTAGGGTGACTGGAGGCTTCCCAGGTTCTTAGATTTCTTTCATTTCCTTTGGCTTTACAAGAGTATGATTTCACAGGAATATAGAGCATATGGGGTCATATGGACAACTTTTATGGTACTTTTGTGTGTTTTTTGAAACTGGACAGTTCACAGTCCTCTCATGTCTCATCTCAGTTTGTGTTCCACAGAAAATTGGATCACGATAAGGCAGTGTTATTTTAGTACTATTTATAAACTATAGTGAATTTGCAATTTGATTTTAATACATTTTTTGTGCTTTAAAAATATTAAGTATTCTTTTTTTTCCTCATTGTATTTTTTTTTTTTTTTTGTAATTTTACTTTCTGTCAATTATCAAGGCAACATTTCAAATGTTTGATTGGTTTAAGTTTCCGTTTTAATAATTATATATTTATATATATATTTAATTTCAGCTTTATTAAACAGTTTTAGTTCTTAGATTGCATATGCATATTTCTTTTAGCGCTTTTTTTGAGTTTATATACAAACATAATTATGATCTAGGTTCACTGGCAATAAATTATTAATGTTCCCTTTTCTTTCTTTTTTTTTTTTTTACTTCAAGGCAACTCATTTTTCACAACAGTGAAAACTATAAAAATAGCAATATTATTTTTAAACTGACAGATAAAATCATAACTTGATAAAACAAGAATGCTGTACTTGGAAATTTGGAGGTAATATTAAACTGAGAAGATCCAAGCTACTCATATAGTACAAATAAAAAGGCTTTTATTTACTGGGCTAAGTCATTAAAACAGTTAAAAGTGTGGATCTATGCATTTCCATAACTTTACTTCTAATATGCTGTATGACAAATCACAGTCTGTCAAACATTTTCCTACACGTGCTGACACAGTTTGCCAACAATGCGGTTGGTTGATTCCAGCGTAAGTGTCAATGGCGCAGTCATGACAGAACAAACTGAGAACCACTGGTTTAACCCATATGTGTGTACGAATCCGCTTGAGTGAAAAGCGTGAAGCTAGAGGCCTGGGAGGTGATCATGGTGTATAACCTCTGAGTCTCTCTGCACTCACTCACTCACACCTGTGACTTGATTCTGAAAGGAATGAATAATGGCTGCTGGCTGGGATTCCTGCGGGACAGTGGAAGGGGAAGGAATGCTGAATGGCATGAAAACAGACGTATGGCTTTGGCAGGGGGCAACTAGAGCACGACCCCTGGTTCTTGGTGAGCCTACACACACAAATCCTCTGCTCATTTGTGGTCAAACATGCCACACTGCCAGGAACGTACCTGTGAGTGGAGGAATGAGCCCGGGTGGAGGAGTTGTGGGATCTGGAAGACTGCCGGCTGCCAGGAAAAGGTGCCTCTGCTCCGTGTCTAATGACTCTTTCAGTCGCCGGTACATTTTTGGAGATATACTGCAATTGGGAAATAAGAAAAGAGCCATTCGGTTACTGACAGAAGACGTCAGAACAAATTCTATTTATTAAGAAGAGAGACTTACATCAACCATGGGTATCTCCTCAGGACCAGGTCCTGGGTGATTGGGTCCGTTGGCCAGGTTGCGGTTGGGATGGTCCACATATATGTTCTGTCTCAGATGATTGTGCATCTTCTTCCTCTGTTTCCTGGGGGGGAGGCTACAGTGAGGCAGTGTCACTCTCTCAGTCACCGGCCCAGAGTCACAAGCATCACGTCACATTTATAAAAGTCCTTCTACCGCTCAATGCTGGTGTTGGATTTAAAGTTACATTTTGCAACACCAGTTACTGTGCAACGAAAAAAATTTATTCAGACACTTAAATCGAACTTAAAACCGCGGTTTTATTAGATAATAAAATATTAAGCCAAGGGGCATCTTTAAAACACATCATGCTAGACTATTATTGCGACCAGTTGTCAATATTAGTTGCATAGCTTGCCTATTATTAACATGGCTGTTGGCTGTTTGTAAATACTTATAAAGCACATTTTTTGCATGAATAAATATATACAGTCGATTTTTTAAGCATCTTGGGAGACGATGCCACAGTTCTTCTGGATTGAGTTTGTTCTGTTACTTCATGTGATTTCAGACAGACTGATGATGATCAGATCAGATCTCTGTGTGGAGCACTGGCTGTTGTCAGACTCCTCGTGCAGACAATAATCTCACTGCATTATTACAAATATTCACAAAAATAATGTTTGGAAATCAAAACTGATTTTTCAAACTGACAAGCTACCGCAGAAGATAGAAATAACAGACTTAAAACCTTTCTTTTGGTCAAAATGCTAGTGGCCTAAGACTTTTGCACAGTAGGCTACTATATATTACTATATATATATATATCACTGGGATTTTATTTTGAAATGTAAGTATATTTTAAAGTATTTCAAGGCACAAGAGTCTAAATACAATTTTCTTATTAAAATAAATGTTAGGTTTAAAATACATTTACTTAAACATATTTGACTTTATATTTAAACTTTTATAATTAATTTTAAAATCAAATGACACTTTGCAATTTATCAGATTTATTGTTTTACAACATATTAATTTTCCTTTAATATTTTGTTTAAAAGTTTAGGGTCAGTAAAAAAAAAAAAAAAAATATATATATATATATATATATATATAGGTCATGCAGAATATGTGCTTTATAAGTACTAATAAACAGCCAATATTAATAATAGGCTTGACAATGTGCAACTAGTTATTAGTGAGTCATTTCTACGAAAAAAGTAATCCCAAAAAAGTAGTCGTGGTTTCCAAAAAAAAACAAAAAAAAAAAAAAATAAGCAGCACAACTGTTTTAACATTGATAATAATAAGAAATTACTGAAGGAACTGAAGACTGGAGTAGAGGCTGCTGGAAATTTAGCATTTCCATTACAGAAATAAATTATATTTTACTGTATATTCACATAAAAAACTGATATTTTGAATCATAATAATATTTTAAAATATTACTTGGTAAGGCAGTCTTGGTAAAAAATAAAAGAAACATTTAAAAAGTAAGAGATATAGGCTACATTGTAAATACAAATAATACTACAAATAATATCTATAATATGAGATTTCAAGTTTGATAGGAACTAGTTATATAATTAAGGCCAGTCAAAAAAATAACCTACGGCACAAATAAGTATTACTGCTGTATAATATCTTATTATTGTTATTATAAGTAATATCACAGCTGTTGTGCCTTATACTTACTTGGTTTTGCAGTAGGCCACCACACAGACTATGCCCACCACCAAAAGAGCCACACAGATGCCGGTGATTGTCAGGACTCTCTTCTGATAGAGCTCCTCTGCCTCTGTACATCACCACACACACACACAATTATTAGCCTCATCTACAACTAAAACTGCTTCTAAACTCTCTCGTAAACAGTTCCTACTGCTGCGCCGATCCTCCTTCATGTCATCTCATGATGACATCTGAGAGATATCACATACGGCTCAGATGAACATGTTCTTCCTATCGGGCATTCAGCATGACTCAGATCCCGCACGCTCTCATTAACAGCAGGGCTATGAGGGTTAATCGTGAGATGGGAAAGAGGCTCGGGCCTCAACAAGGGCTCTAATGGACCAGCTCAGCAGTGGAAAGTGCTTGCGTGAGGAATAATGCGTATCATTATGGTTTACGTGAAGGAATCGGTCTGTCTAAACAACTCCCGATGGGCGCTGATGATTTCTGTGAGTCCATGGATGCTTTCCTCCACAGGGGGGCATCGCAATTCAGCTCAATTTAAAGGATCAAACGCTATATCAAGAGGACAAATTGGATGTTTGGGACAAATTGGGTTAAAAGGCGATGACATGGAGGCACAGAAATAATGATCAGGTGTTTGTTTGCCTTGGTCAGTTATAGTTTAGAAATATTTTTATAACCGGTCAAAGCATGGATGCATAGAAGCCTTTAAAGGAATATTCGGGATGCAGTTGATCAAATTGAGCTATGGTTAGTATTTATTTTTACAGTCAGTTTTGGTGTGTTACATAATTAAATAAATAAATTTGTCTCATAACTTGCTTTCTTACACACACAAAATAAGTAAAAATGGAAATTTAAATTGAAAATCTTGGAAGCGAATGTGGCCAATGTTTAGATGCTAAATAATAGTATAGTTGCACATGACAAACATTATTCTTATGAACATGATTTAAGTGAAAACAACTTTTTGGAAATATATTTAAATGGTTAATAGTTAGTTTAAATAATTAATAGTTTAAATATTTATCTAAAAGTATCTAAAATTATGATTTTTTGATAACTTTAAAGTAATATAACATTATTTAACAAACATTAAACTGACTGTAAAACGTTTTTCAGCTCATGGTTTAACAAAAGAACTGATGTAAGTGCTTTTATAAACCTTCACTGTAACCTTAAACATTGCTTCTTTAAAGAAATCTCTTTTTTTTGTCCTAATCAACATTATGCCCCTCAAGCTTTAGATTGAGCGTAACTTGTTTAAACCCGGAATATTCCTTTAACACAAACTGAATATTGGGTACGATTCAAAAGTAAATATCAAACCACAGACTACATCCAGCCTTCTGCCTTTTCCTTGGAAATGGGCCTTGGTTTGGTCTCACAGACCTTCTAAAAGGAAGAGAATGCGAGTTCGAGAGGGATGGGGGCTAGTTAGGGGAGAAATATTTCCTAATCAATAATGAAATAATCCAGCTGTCGTTTGCTCGGTAGTACAGAGCGGAGTATGTGCTTTAAGCACACAACGTGACTTCATAGAGAGCCCAGTTTACATGTACCGTTAAATGGATCATTTTCAAGGGAAAACAGAGGCTGTTTTTGTAAGCAAAGAACAGACGATTGGGAGAGGTCATATAAACAACCTAATTATGGGACTGATGCAGTTTGGCATGCTAGGGCAATAGGATTCAGTTCAGTGTTTAAGTCCAGTAAAATTAAGAACAGAAAACAAAAGAGAAACCGAGTTCAATTTGAACCATTATCAAATACAGCTGCAGAAATCGCATTGGTGAAGCAGAAGAACGCAAAGTAGCGTGCAAGGATAGAGATAGAAAAATAATTCAGCAAAGACAACAGGAAAGCGGGCAGATGGAAGAGGGAGAAGAACTTGAGAAAATGAAAGTAAAGGAGCTATCTTGTTTAAGGAAAGAAATGGGAACTTTTATCTGCAGCACTCATCCACACTGCATTGAAAACTAAGCAAACCATGATCAACAGTACAATGAAAAACCATCTGGAGAAGTTACAGCTGGTCATGATCAGATTTTATGTAAACGCTTTGGAAACACAGCTGTACCTGATGCCAACAATGATTTATTCAGCATTTGTTTTCTAGTAAAAAATATCTACAAAACGTATTAAAGTGCCCCTATTATGGATTTTTGAAAATGACCTTTCATGCAGTGTGTAACATAGCTCTAAGTGAATAAAAACATCCTGCAAAGTTTTCAGTCTGAAAGTGCACTGTCTCTCAAAAGAAAGAGTCACCTCTGAATAACTGAAACTAGCCGTTGCATGTTGACGTCACAAATGAAACATTAGAATATTATCTAAATGAAAATTAAGTTATCTTTTGCCACTTTTGGAGCGCTAAAAGCTTGCAAACGCTGCTTAAAATGACATCGACCAATCACAGCAGATTAACGTCTCTGTTCAACGACATTCAAAAGATTTGTTTAACCATTAATTTTTCCAAATACGGTAAAAAAAAAAAATTATTGCATATTATAAGCAAATTAAAGTGCATGCATGTCAGCCTATTATTTGGGACTCCTAAACTTTTTCAACCTTTCATAACCCGTAATAGGTGCACTTTAACTTAATAGAGGGCGCTTTAACTTGAGTAAGAAAACTAGGTACGCTACAGTATTGTTTTATTATTATTAACCTACTGTATTCAATTTACCTAAAATGAAAAAAAGGACAACTCAGTTTATTTAAAACAAGACAAATTTAAATGTTGAACTCAAAATTAACTTCAAGTTACATTACATTATTTAAAAAATGTCTGGGCTCCTAAAAGTGCATGTGTAAGGGAAAATGAAGAGGTTTTATCAACGTCATCTAAGGCTTTCCAGGTAAAACATAATTAGATTAAATGTTAGTATAACTCCAGTCTACATAAACTCACTTGAAGCCACACACTTGTTATGATTACCATTCAGTAAACAGCAGGTTGGTGCGTAAAACTGACAGAGGTTTACACAAATCACCCCCGCATAATGCTAACTGCTTAAAAGCCTGCGATTTGTTGCATACACTTGAAGAAATCTGTGTACATCTTCATGTTAATGACAAAAAACTGACTCATTTGCGGACTTTTTTATGTCGTTCCAACCAATTCAACAAAATATATGCTTGTCAAAAGTCCTACGCAAGTACGCAAACTGTTAAATGCTCACAGTTAAACTGTTTCTGGCAAGGCTTTTTAGGGCTGCAGGAAAGTTTACGGTTATTTCTAAATAGGTAAAATACAGTGAGCCGACTAAAATTTGTTAACACTGCACGCAAATCCAATTTAGTTTTCAAAACAGATTTTTTTTTTTTTTTTTAAATATGATATACAGATGATTACTGTATGGATTTTTGCATAAAAGACTGCTTGTGGAATAGTTAAATGGAATAATTTTTTGTGCTGTCAAACAATTAATCACGATTAATCGCATCCAGAATAAATAATATATGTGTGTGTACTGTGTGTATTTATTAAGTATAAATAAATACAAACACATCCATGTATACATTTAAGAAAATATAAATTATCTATTTGCATTAAATATATCAATATATAATATCACATTTAAGAAAAATTAAGTAAAGGGTAATGATTAATTGCGATTAATGGCATCCAAAATAAAGGTTTTTGAGTCCTAATATATGTGTGTATATTTATATATAAATACAAACATATCCATACATGTGTGGTGTTTAATATAAAATATAACTATAAACATGTAAATACTTTAAAAATGTATACATTAAATGTGTGTGGGTGTGTATACAGTATATACACATAATAAACATACACAGTACACATACATATATAAAGTAAACAAAAACAGTTCTCTACAAATAATTCTTTACATTAAGCACCCTTTTTAAAGCTCCAGTGTGTATGATGTTACATGT
The DNA here is from genome assembly GCA_032357475.1 of Enteromius thamalakanensis. Lineage (NCBI taxonomy): Eukaryota > Metazoa > Chordata > Actinopteri > Cypriniformes > Cyprinidae > Enteromius > Enteromius thamalakanensis. The sequence continues at coordinate 8,912,815 of JAUCMT010000051.1, forward strand.
GAGTTATGAGTTATGTTACTGAATGACTCATAAAAATTAATCATCTGACATAATGGTTCAGACTACCCCCCACCACCTCCCAAAAAAAAAAAAAAAAAAAGAAAACTGATTTTAATCAGATATTTACCACATATGGATGTTTGTAAACATCAGTTTTCATGTTGTTTGAGTCAGATCCGATTATTTTTGCCTGTCTGAACAAAGCCTTAAAATCCCACTGTGACGGGACGAGGGCTGCAGATAATGATTCCCATGCTGACTCTTGGAAAGAGGGGCTACTATACAAAGCAACGGCTGATCGACAGATTTATTTGTTAATCAATTTGTTCATTTGCTAGAGAGTTGTGTGAAATGGAATGAGAGCTACACAGTTCAATCTGGAAATCAGAATGAAGGATCGGTCCATACCCATAAATTCAATCCCAAGAGACTCTGCCAGTGCAAAGAGTTGATAATGAAGAGCAAAACAAAAACACACACACACAGAGAGAGAGAGAGGGAGGAAAAACAAGATTTAAGAGACAGATATCCCACCATACACAGGAACACATCATTGTGGACACATCATGCAGATACTAAAAAGAATAAGTGGTTAGATCATGCAGGTTACAGCACGACTGATATGCAACCAAACCTGGATTAATAGGTAAGAGATGAGTATAATTGCGCGTGATAAAATAGAATTATAATTAAAATCATCAAACTAGTAGTTTGTTTTGGTATTTATTGCATGGATTAGGATCTGAGATTTTAAAACGAGCAGCTAGGTTAGTAGATTCGATTCACCGTCACTGTTAATTCATGTTATTCTACGGCAGTTATTTCAACTCTATCATTAATATAATTATTGTTATACTACAAACAAAACAGCAAGAATGCAAGTCAATTGATATACATTTCAGTGGTCATTGAACTACACAATTGAAATATCTCGGATGTGTCTTACCTGTGGGGCACACAGACAGCTGATACTATTCATAAAACATTTGGGTGCATTTTGATGTTAATTGTTAATGACAAGATGCTATTTTCACTCTATATTAGTAATGCATGCTCTATGCAACAAATATTATGATTAGACAAAGTAATTCAGGTATTGTTATACTCAAATTTGCATCTGTCTTCGTTCTGGTTTGAGTGTCCCGGATATAACACAAGACTGTCAAAATATATTCTCACACAAAGGGCCCTGGGATCAGGATAATTTGATTATTTGAATTAATGTATGAGCGCCGAGCACTTTTCTGGGAAGCTCACGTGTCTAATATTAGCTGCAGTAAATTATCCCTGTTTTCTTGACAATAGAAGCTCGCAGGCCTGATAGAGACGGAACTGATAAGCAATCTTCATGAAGACATTTTAAAATACTTTTGATTTTATCTTTAGAATGGAATGAAAAAAAAAAAAAACACTTTACAATAAGTTTTCAAATGCTAACACTGCTTACTACATCAGTTAACATGATATAACAACGAATCTTAATTAATGTTAACAGCTATGATCGAAATATTTTTAGGATCAAAAAGTTAACACGAACAGAAACAGCATAAACATCAACAAAGATTAATAAATGCAGCAAAAATATACTGCTTATCGTTAGTTAATATTAGTTAACCCCTTAACTGTCACTATTTAAATATAAACTGATGTTTACAAATAAAACCTTATTTTAAAGTGCTACCAGACTACAACTGCCTTGCAGGTATACGCTTTAATATATAAACAATTATTTTAATTTAATTTGATATTTTATTTGATTTTTTTTTTAAAGCTTTGACATTCTTAAAAGATTCTTCTGTATTTATTGGTTCTGTCAAACTATTAATCATGATTAATCGCTTAAAAAATAATATAAATAAATAACATTTTTAGATATCATATATGTGTGTACTGTGTGTATTTATTATGTATCTATACACACACACACAGTATATTATTTGAAAATATTTACATGTATATACACTTATTTACTTATATTCTTATATGTTTGTAATATATATAATATATATATATAATATATAATGAATATAATATATACATGCATGTGTTTGTATTTATTTATACAGAATTAACATACACATTATGCATGCATATATATTGTAAACAAAAACTTTTATCATGTATTTTATTAATCATTTGGCAGCAGTGAACTTTTACGTCGTAACAACTCTGGAAAAATAAATAAATAAACGAACTTTTAAAAAAGGGTAAAAATTACAAATGTATTTATAGAAATTGTAATAATATATACATATATATGTATATACATACATATACATATACATATATATACATATATATATATACATATATATATACATATACATATATATAT
>JAUCMT010000051.1:8923152-8979715 GCA_032357475.1 Enteromius thamalakanensis
TGGAAATCAGGTGTCCCCAACTAAGCAAGCCAGAGGAGAACCAAAACCCCATCCATGAGAGAATGGGGAAAAAAACCATGTGAGAACCAGGCTTAGTTGGGTCCAGTTCTCCTCTGGCCGGACGCCCAGCACCTAATTTCCAGTTCAATTCAGTGTGTATGTATTGTATATATAAATACACACACATAAAGAATATATTTTGAAAATGTTTATACGTTTTACATTTATATATTCATATTATTAGATTTTTTATTATATATAAATATATTTACTGTGCAAACAACATTTTTCTTAAATATATACATTTGCTCATATTTATATATACATAATATACACAGTGAACACAGAATTATTTCGGATGCGATTAATCATGATTAATTGAGAGAGAGAGAGAGAGAGAGAATAAGTATAAACAGTATAATATATGTATCTATAATTTATTTTTGAATTTGAAAAATAGGTCATCACATAATACTTCATTATACCACATATCCCAGCAGAACATAACATTTTGTTTCCTTAAAAACGTGTTTTAACATTATCATATTTAAAGATGGATGGGCAGATATGAAAAAAAAAAAAAAAGAATTGGTCATCTAATATCTGATATGATGGTTGTTAAATATTTCATAATTCTAAGGTCACCCAAAATACCAGATCAGGAAAGTCTTGCAAATCCTTGTAAATTTGAATAAAATTGATTAAAAAGTAAAAGTGTGCCGAGATTTTGTAGAAGGGCCTGGGAGGCTGCCACGTTAACACTAAATGTGACTAAACTGCTGGCTGCAGTTTTCTGGTCGGTTGCAGAAATCAGTGCAATGAATTGGCAGGAAGAGATTTAGTTGCGTGTGGCAGAGGTCAGTGTATTGTGTATTCTGTGCAGTCAATAATAAAGTAAGGACTTATGCCTGCTGAAAGTTAATGAGCAATCACAAGGACCTTGGAAAGTCATTTGCATCCTTACATCGGCTGCACACTTTGGCTCTGAAAGGGCCCAGGGGATCCAGAGTCATTGGAAAGCCACAGCAGGCGAGGTGGAGGAGATAGACCTGCCGCAATGATCCCCGATGCCTCGAAAAGAACAGGATTATCCATTTCAAAAAGCAGATGATATTGCTTTTTTGGAAGTTTCAGTGCTGATCTCTGCAAATCGTTCAAAAGACAATTATGCTAGATTTCCATGTTGCGCAAAACTACAATGTGAAGGATTTTCGAGTTGAAAATGAATCTTTAATTGATCCAAAAGGATGTAGAAACACTCTCTTAAAGTGGGTTTACTAGCCTACCGTGGCCACAAAAGCATAGAACACCATCAGTCATATATTTGGCCTAAATCTGAATTACCTGGGCTTTCTGGGTGTTTGTTGCCATCCAGGGTCATATAGAACAACCGTCAGGGTTAGAGGAGGGTGGGTAGTCAATTGGAATATTCAGCATGCCCTTGAAGTCAACAGCCATCACTGTGCATCCATGAAGGATTCACTTTATCAAAGGGTGGCACCCTGCCATACTACACTGGTCATGTAATCAACCTTGCTGCTTTCCAGTCAACAGCATGTAATCTAGAGCTGTGCAGAACAGCGTTCGGTTCTGTTTGCGGTTCTTACATCTGCTTTTCTTCCACCGATACAGACACAGCGCTAATACACTCTGACAGAGTTTTCTGGATTACTATTCAGCAGGGCTGCAACACTGCTAATGAATATACAGTGCACAGACAGACGGCACGACCTGTGCATTTTGATTCTCAAACCAATAGCTCCATTGTAGTCCAATTCCTGAACAAATGACTCTTATAAACAGGTTCTTTTTAAGAAATCATATACAGAACAATCAGTGTTATCTGTTTGACAAACAGAATATTTATTTATCGGGTCTTGTTAGCAGATTAGACGTTTACAGCTCAATCTGTGTAGTACAACTCTAAAATGATTGATTCTTATGAGTCAGTTCTTTGAATCTCAAACTAGTTTTTGATTCACTAGATGTGAATCAAAAACATACAACTTATATAGTAACGTTTGAAAGATAAATAAAGATACATGTGATAAATTAATTTATCAATTATTATTATTTTTTTATTTACTTGTTTATATATATATATATATATATAAACAATGGAAAGTTATCGGTTTGCAACTATGCTGCTACAAAAAAAGACTGAAAATGTCTCAAACAATTATTGTAAAACTGCTAAAATAAAATAAAAAATAAAAATAAAAAATATATATAAAAAAATTAAAATAAAATAAAAGTATTTTTTTTGTCTAATTCCTGGCATTAATTTAAAATTTGGTAATATTGCATTTTTTGTCTAAACATTTGTCTCTTACAACTCACCATTAACAAAAATAAATAAATAATAAATAAATTAAAAAATAGTTTTAATTTGGTTAAATAAAAATTTTATACAAATATCATTAAATAAGACACCTTAAAGTCTTGCATTTATTTAATGAAATGTATATTTCAGTGTGCCTTCAGGTCTCTAAAATGCAAAACTATACAAGGAGAGGAAAACAAATCTCATTACACTGCTTGGTGCTATTTTTCCAAAACAGTAATAGAATATCACGACAAGAAACAGATTGTTTCCCAGCCCACATCCAACAAGCCTTATTCTAATGTGCCAAGGCCATGCGACTTCTAGCTTTGTTACAGTCAAGTGCGAGGCCTTCCTCCCCTCCTATTTTTAATATATCTGTATAGAGAGAGTAGATCTTACACTGTTCTGACAAGAGACAAATGTTTCATTCAAATGTGGCTTTCGCATATTGTGGAAGAAGTAATGAATTCCCGTGCTCCGGCGGGCCCAGTTCACCGTGTCAAGCCTGCGCAAGGTGGAACCCGGCTGCAACAGCAAAATTAAATTTAATGTTCCAGCCGCCAGAAGAAAGGTGCATAAATCAAGGCTTTTGATTTGCATGGACTGTTACGAACAACCCTATTCCACACAAAAATAAACCAAGCCTCAAATATGATGTCAGCCGAAGAACAAAGCAATCTTGGGATTCCTAATAAAAGTGAGCAAGTGGCAGAAGAGCTTTAATTTTCACTGGTATTACGTCGCTCTGATGTCAAGTATGTTATTAAAAACACAGCTTCTATTCTCTTTCCGTTTTTAAAGGAAATCTATCACAAAAGTTTTTGTGCGTGTGTTTTTTGGAGGAAAAAAAAAGAACAGCTCACCCGAAAATGAAAATGTTCTCATCCCTCAGGCTATCCAAAATGTAAAGATGTTTGTTTATTCATTGGAATGGATTTGAAGAAATTTAGAATTATGTCGTTTCCTCATTAATTGACCCTCTGGAGTGAATGGGTGCCGTCAGAACAGGAATCTAAACAGCTGATAAAAATAGCACAAAAAACCACAAGTAATTGAAACTCTAAAAATTGCATTTTTTAAATATTTTTTTTTGGTAATTACAAAAAACTTGGTAATTGTGAACAAATTAACCATTAATTAATGCTTAACTAATGCATTATTTTGGACCCCTATTCTGAAGTGTGACCAAAAACTCTAATTAATTCTAAATTAATACAAAATAAAACTGTAGTTTCTGTCTGTTTTAGTTTCACGTTTGATTGTCTTCCTGTTTTGATTTAGTTTGATTCCCACGTGTATGCCTATGTTTAGATGTTCCTGTGTTTAGTGATTTATTAGCTGATTAGTCTCCACCTGTGTTTCCCCGGCTGTCCTGCATTTAGTCATTAGTTCCATGTGCTTTTATACCCTGTCTTTTTGAATTAAGTTTGTCTGTGATTAACGTTGTGTACTATGGTTATGTTTGATGTTTTGTTGTACTCCTGCGTTCAATATTAAAAGAGAAATTTACTTAAAGATTTCACGACTCCTACGATCACCATTCTCTGCACGGCTCTGCACTACACCTAGACATGACAACAATATTGTTTTTGTTTTTTTTCAGTAAAAGTGTAATTTTATCTGAACCGGGAGAGAAATATGCACATATCACAGATCAGGAAAAACAGTCCAAAACTGTTCAAATCAAACAAGTTTGTTGATTTGAGTACAGCAAGGGATGCACATTTTTGTTTAGTTTTTTTACTGATGGTAATGTTATGGATTATGGACTTGTCCAGGAGAAACCTTTAAAATGCATTAATGAAGCATTCGTTACTGAAAAACATGCAGCTTTTTACTGTACAATATGTTAATTGATTGCCTATATTTATGTGTTTTACTTGTAGATTATTATGACGCTGTGATCAGCTGATTGGACTCACATTCTGACGGCACCCATTCACTGATGTAGATCCATTGGTGAACAATGATGCAATGCTAAATTTCTTCAAATCTCTTCCAATGAATAACAAACTCATCTACATCTACAAGTGAATTTTCAGCAAATTTCCATTTCTAAACAAACTATTAAGTGCCTCTTTGGCCTGTCATTACATTTAGACTGTTTATTTATTGGTTATAATGTTATTTAGAAATTATCATTGAATTCTTTCCAATTATATTTTTTCCTAACACAATAATACACCAATAATTTTTAACTGGAACCATGACACTGACCTGAAGGCTATTTACCAACATAGACTGATCATCATGACCTGCTCCCTCAGCTCAAAAAATAATAATTACATTGACAACATTATAAACTGACTACATCAGCTACACGGAGTTGAAATCTTGGACAAATTTCCCTGTATTGCAAATTACACATCAAATTGTGTTTTACTGTTAAAATGAAATGACTGCAAACGGCAATAATTTATGCACGCGGAAAATTACCATATTTCTGCAGTGAAATGTGGATGTATCCATCCTGCAAAGAGGGTAAGATGCAGGTTATTGGAATGAAATGGAGCCACTCTCAATCTGCTTTTCTCATGCGTTCTATTTGCAGAGACATACATAGGCATGTGAAGGGGGAAAGTAGCACTGCCCTCTCGAAGAATTATGGGATTAACGTCCACGCCATTGCCGCAGCCCCGGATAAAGAGGTTCAGATGTAGCGACTCACCCCTATAGTTAAAGAGATTATCAACAATGAAAATAATCTAGGAAAAGTTACTCCGTGCTGCAGCCATGATGAAAAGTCTTGCCGTTTTTGGAACAATTTCCCAGAAAAGGCTTTTTATTGTATAAGTGGGCAGGAGCCAAACGTCCTGTACTGGTGGCCATCCTCTTAGCCCCCTGATCCCAGCCCGCGTCAATCCGATCTGCAAACTCAATAAAAACGATAGGAAGGATGATTGGCTTTTACATTAAAAGCCATATATTCTGATGAATTTGTCTTTTTCTTATAGTTGACATGCGCTTGCAACGATGGAATAAAGGCTCTGAGTGCATCAAGACATAAAAAGATGGTACGATATTAAAAAGAGTGAGAAGTGGCCTGCAAAATGACGGTCATGCACAGCGATGCTTCAAATCAGTGTCAGTTGAGGAACAGAATACAAGATGAAGCCCAATCCAAAATAAGATTTAGGAACTTGCTAGCTTTGTCAGAGTAAAGCGAACAGATGCCACTTTCTCAATTAATGGCGAGTCTTAATTTGCAATGTACAGCTATAAACAAACAAATTTATGCTGTTGTCTTTATTGTTCAACAGAGAACTGCAGTTCAGACTCATTTTATGAAGAACGCTGGATCAGAGAAAGTGGCGAGCGTCGTGAAACCGCAAGCCCATCTGCGTGCACGGTCACAATGCAAAACCGTAACTATTCATGGCCATATGTCCAAACAGAGAATGCCATCTCAGAGTGACAAAGCTGTTTAATGGCATTGGTAAATGGCTCACTGAAGTGAATGTATTAAATGGTTTACTGTGCTGGAATCAAATGTGTGTTTTATAATGATTTGAGGCCTCTTTAGGCCAATGAAGTGTTTAGTAGGTCTCTTGCTCGTTGCTGTGCTGGTACTTTCTACGGTTCATGTGGAGGAATGCCATATAATCAAATAAGCGATAACCTAAATGGCATAAAATGACCAACGTCGTATTTTGTCACGGCTTTTAATATTTCAGAAGATTATCTTAAAGCATTTGCATGGAAAATTATTTTTGCACTAGTGAAGGAAAATTGTATAAAGCCTACTTTTATATTTTGCGAGTTATTGTTATAATAACTCAGAGCTCCGGACTGGGAAAAGAATTGTCAAAATAAATAATTAAAACTGCAAGCATCATCAAAAACTGCATAACCCATGATCCAAGAGTGAATGACTCAAATGAACTGGACCTTTTTAATCAGGCATTCAAAAATATTTATTAAACATGAATACTGTAACATCCGTGTTTTGTTTATTCCATGTTTCCGTGTCATGTGATGTTTTGTTTTGTCTTTCCATGTGCTCTATGTCATCCTCATGTGCTCTGTCCTCATTAGTAATCATTTAATCCACCTGTGTTTCTCCCCAGCTGTATCGTGTCTTGTAATCAGTGTCTGTCTTTAAGTACTGTGTCTTTTGAGTTCTAGTTTGTCGGTTATTAAATGTAATATATGTTTGCTCTATGTTCCCATGTGCTATGTTAAAGGATACTGCTCCACGTTTTGTTTATCTTTATTAAAGTCTTTATTTTCTATTTTACGTTTTGAGTCCTGCGTCCTCCTTCGCCTAGACGACACGTTACACAGACACAGGTGGAGACAAGTTAACTTATTAAACTAAACAAGACAAGGAACATGACCAAATAAGGAAAACGAGGAAGACACAAAACAAAAACAAAACTAAACAGACAGTATATGTGACCGTTATTATTAAGTTTGTTTTTTGTTTTTTTTATAATGCATTATGAAGTCATTAAAATGCCTTAAGAATACCCTTATAATGTATTATAAATACTGGGTTCATAGAAAGTGTTACTATATAATTTCATAATTATGTTTATTGTCTTTGAAATGTAGATGTGTATTGCCAAATATACTGACAGGATTTAATTTCTATTGAAACTGCATGCCAATTTATAGGGATAAAGTATATAGTTGCAATATAGTTGCAAAGTTGCTTAAAGTTTGTCAATAGATAGAGTTTAGATATAGTTTAAAGTGCCCCTGTTATGGGTTACGAAAGGTTAATATTTTGGTTTTGGAAGTCCCCAACAACAGGTTCACATGCATGCAAGGTCAAAAAACACTTTCATTTTCTTATAATTCTTTTTTTTACCTTATTTTTTCAATGACTCCTAAACGAGTTGTTAGGTATCAACCACCGCGAGGGACTGGGAAGTCCCAGCCAGGTCGCTAGGGGAATCAAGGGAACGTTGACCGCCGTGCCCGTGGTGGGGCAGCCTGTGGAGGAAAGTGGGCAGGGACTGATCCCAGAAGGATGAGCTTCCTGGAGAAAAGTCTGGCTGCTCTGGGCAGCGCTTACCTGTTCCCCTTGTTCCTACGCTGGTGGCACAGTGCCCCGGGTCAGCATCTGAGGAGACAAAAAATATTAGGTCACATGGGAACCTTGGTGCACTGGGCCCGGAGGTGTGAGAAATTGCTCTTTCTATAAAAGGGGGTCCCACCGACCCATGGGCCGACGGCAGCTGAGTGCACAGAAGCTCCCGGCCCTTCTCCGGGAGTGGGGAGAGAGACAAGAGGAACCCCCTTGTCTTCAACAGTGTCGCCGAAGAGGCCAAGAAAGTGTGCTTTGTCGGCATCTGCCATCTGCACCAGATTCAGCCACAGATGTCCCTCCTGGACCATGAATGTGGACATCACCTTACCAAAGGCACGCATGGTGACTTTCGTCACCCAGAGCGAACTTGGTCGTGGTGCGGAGTTCCTGCATTGCCCCCTTGATCAGGGCCGCTCTCGTGCAGCTGTTTTAATGCCTTAGCCTGGTAGACTTGCAGCATCGCCATAGCGTGCAAGGTGGTGGCAGCGTGCCCGGCAGCAAAATAAGCTGCCGGGCTTACATGCCTTGGATGGAAGCCGTGACTGCAAGAGCGCGCTCGACCTAAGGAACCGCACATACCCCCAGGCTGCACCGCCAACGAAAGCGGCAAGGGGAGAGGAGCCTGGGCGCAGGCGTGACGAGTTCCCATATATGTAAAGTCAAAGTGATTCGACTGAAAGGGTGACACATAGCAAATAAAAAATTACCCCATGTATAACATATATAGAATTACGCCATAGCAGGTTTAGACAGGTGGAGCTGGGGAAGGTGAAGGGTTTCTGAAGCGCACTGCAACTGCTATAGCAAACACTAGCCAAGTATTTTAAAGTTGCTCATTGGCTGCTAAAACAAAAAGCCAATCAGTTGCACCATGTCAGACTGAGCTTGACCTATCGACCTCTGCCTTCTAAAATTTCAAGACACAACTTTGTATTTAGTATAATGTAAAGTGGTAAGTGGGTGGTTCTTGACCACGGTATGCTGAATTTTGGATTTTCTTGCTAACAGTATGATTATACAAGACTGACATGTAAATGCCTGCTTGATTTAGTTTTGTCATTCTGTTGGCAAGAAATAGAAACACTCATCAATCTTGAAGCTGAAATCCCATGAGTGTCAAACCGGCTCACTGTCAAATCATTTGTGAGCGCATGCAACTGACATGCAATGCACAATTATGTCCCATCAGTGCGGCGTGAGACAAAATAAGAGAGAGAAGAAGAAAAACAAAATAATAATGTCTAACCCCACAGTGATGATACACGATATCTATTCAGTATGCCTAGGAAGAAAATAATGAAATTATAACCTTTAATAAAGCATACGGAGAGAAGCTAAAAACACATTCATCTGCAAAGCATAAGGGAAAATATATTATGAAAAGACAAAGGAGAGAGTGCTGCTCATGTGTGACCACAAGGGACCAAGATTGCCTTTAATTAGTCGATTCAAGGTTATTTTTCATTTCAGCTGGTATTTGAGTGTCTAGTTAGTGCGGTGACCCTCGAGTGACCGAATCCATGCAGCTCTGGGAAGTCAGGGATGATCCTGGCCCTCAGGCCCAGGGAAGCTTTAATTGGGGTTTTCCTCCATGATGAAGTAATGTAATTAAGATGTTACAGTAATAAATTTAGCAATTAAAGTTAGTATATGACAAACGATATGGATATGAACTTCGTATAGCGCTTGTAAGGAGTTTTATACTCATGTTCCTCAAGCAATACAACCTTAAACTCTTTCAGATACAATACAGAGAGTTACTGAGCAAACCAAAATACAAAGGAATTCTTTCTTAATATTATTGCTCAGTGGTTCGCTTTCGCAAGACTGCAAACACCTATTTCCCCAGACAGCACCAGCAAGACTACAAATCATTGCACATTATTATTTACCACATTGAGGCTCTTTGATTGTTTGGTTATATTAACGCACTGCGCAAACTGGGAATGGATCAACTAATGGATTCCACTACTACACACAGCTCAGTGAACAAACTCAGCTCTAATGGGAGGAGAACAGATAGCTTAATCCACTCGGCTAATTAGCCATGCAGAAGAATAACCAGGTCCAGATGGAATCTGCAGTCATTTTCTGCATATATTTTGTGAGAGAAGACTGCGGAATTCAGCCGAATGGGTTCAGAAATGGTGTTAAATGGAGCTGAAAGAACTACACCCTTATTGGGGGATGAACGCATAAATAATTATACCTGAAGATATGCAAAGGGCAGGAGATGAGAGGAGCTTTGTTTGAGTATGAATATGAATGACGGACATCTCAGTGCTGTGGAGTTTTGTGAATACAGATGACATGTGAGCTCCTGAATAGGAAATGTTCCGTTGCACCACATCTTTTGATTAGATTGAAATCCTGGAATCACCCCTTGAGTGCTTGATACTGAATGCGAGCTTGTAGTGTACCTCAAACCTTAAAAGTATACTTTAAAAAAAAAACGTGCGTACAGATTATATATTATAAATAATAAAGGCCACTTTAGTGTACTTAGAGTACACTTTCGTGATTATGTTTCAAGCTGAAGTACACTTTTAAAAAGTGCACTTTGTAATGATGTCAAATTATTTTAAACTTTAAACGTTACGTTTTACTTTAAAGTCTTTTGTCTTTTTGAAAAGTAGTGCACTTATTTTGATGCACTGACTAACGTTTTAAAGCATATATAAACACATGATTATAAATTTGACTGTAGTGTATTATTTGATATTACATTTAAAGTGAATATATTGAGATACACTAAATTGTAACTTATATATATATATATATATATATATATATATATACTGTATATATTAGTGCTGTCAAATGATTAATTGCAATTTATCGCATCCAAAATGAAAGGTGTTATATATATATATATATATATATATATATATATACAGTATATACAGTATATATATATATATATATATATACACACACTGTGTTTTCTAAATATATACTGTATGTATCCATAATAAACATACCCAGCACACACACATATTCTAAAAATAAAAACAATTTTTTGGAAGCAATTAATCAAGATTAATTGTTTCGAAGTAAAATAATAATAAGATCATATATTTTTAATTACGTTTAACACCAGTTTCTTGGTTTTAAGTATAAATACCAATATGAAAAAATACACTTTATTCAATATATTATAGCAATATATTATTTAAATACACACATACGGTTACAATTTTGCTTCTTAAGTACTTTAATCTTGTTTTAAGGAGCATTTTGACAAGAAAAAATGTTTTTAAACAACATTATATTAATGTTCTGTCCAAAATGTTCTATTAAACCAATGGGACAGACGACAGAAGAATTAACAAGCACTTCACATTCACAATGCAATACACTGTGTAATAGAAAGCACTCCAAACACTCAAAAACCCTTCCAAGAATAGCTCCCTGGGTCTGCTATTACAACATCTAGTCCTGTTTAAAACACACATCAGTCTCTAAGCAGCACTACTGGCAAATCACACACGAAAATATTAACCCAGATCCTCAAAAGGCTGAAATGCATTTGTACTATATTTGCTGAACCGTCATGCTTCGTCATTCTGCTGATCAATTTTCTTTATATGACTATTTAGTCAATTGTTTAAAGCTTTACTGTAAGGCTGCAGTTGACGTTTCACTGTGTAAAGCCACCATAAGTCAAGTGAAGTCATGTGCCCTCCATCAGGTCGCCGTAACAGAGTCCATTCTGACCCAGAAGGCTTTGCATCACTTCTATGCAGCTTGTAAATCTGTCCGAAGCAATCAAAGCATGTAGAATTTATCCAGCACACACACGTCATACCTAAACGACATTCTCATGGAAGTAAAGCCCACTCTCTTGATCTTCGTTGTGTTGCATAACGAAGGATGCATCTGGTCTGAAGAAAAAATGCTGCTGTTATGTAAAAAAAGAGGGGGAAAAAAAGCACTTTCGAAGCAGCTGTTTTCATGCACTAATATTTGGAAAGTTTGATGGCGCTTTCCACGAACGCAGTACACAAAAGTGCCTGAAGCTCTTACAAATTGAAGTTTTCGTTTTTTCAACAAATGGTCAGTGAAAGGAGGCACTTAGGTTGTTGATCGTCAACCACAGGAGGTCAAACTAAATATTATATCAGCGGTTTTATTTTCTTGTCCGTTTTATATGAGTCCGTTCGGCTTTTTTGCAGCCCTGCGACATGTAGTTTTCTAGTTATAAACAATAAATACAAAATTAATAACATTCAATCAAATAAGTAACTGTAAAAAAAAACTACACTAGAATAGGGAACAGGGTTACAAAATCAGAACAGAAATAATTAGTGATAAAGTTTAACAAAATAACAAAAAGCAAAATAGTTCTTATCTTATTATAATTTTTCTTAAAAAAAAAAAAAATTAATTCAAGATTGCTTCTTTCTTTCTCTTTTTTGTAATATGTCAAATAAAACAATTTATACAATTTATAGTTTTGCTGTGGAAAGAGACCAATATATTTTTTTTATTATTTAATATTCAATATTATTAATAAAAATATCTTTTAGCATTTTAGAGGTAAATGTTTGTATTTATTACAATTTTCCACAGAAAACTGAACATCAATTCAACATAATATATTAAAATTAAAACATTAAGATATTTGATTTGTTTAATTTCAGCTAGTGTTGTAGGTTAATAGTAGATTAAAAAATAGCAGTTACAATAAAGTCAATAATCTACAGTCTTCAGATCAGATCTCCTACTTGATGTTTAGCACAAGAAGGTGTAGGGGCCTGTGAAAAGCAGCGCTGGATACTAGTCAGGGGCCCCTTCAGCAGCGAGCCATGAATCTCCTCTGGCATTTCTCTCTCCTCCTCAGTTTTGTCATCTGTCCCGGTCTTATGTAAACATGACAGGGATGTCGATGTGGAGCTGCTGTAACTTGGCAGGCCGTAAAATACCCCCAACCCCATCCCACCATCATCATCCCAGCAAAAAAATAATAATTATGGCCTGGGTCATTTATTACCTCTTTCCCTCACTCCATATGCGTGTGTGTGAAACTTTGTATTTCAAAGAGAAAGAGGTAGGCATAAATATAGGGTAGCTTGTATGGCTGGACTTGTTCAGCTGGTGAGTAATTCCTATGGAAGTCTGGCCTATATTGAATGAGATAGCTTTGGGGCAACAATTCCCAGCGGGCCTTGACTGCATTATCCGACTTTTCTGGACCTGTGCCTCTCCCATGAGTGAATTAACTGCAGCAATTGAGTTATTGCTCCTTCCAATTTGTACACAACTTATTGAATGGCTGTTGCAGCCGTGTCCTGGCCATTTGCTTGCTGAGGAGGATTCCAGGGACTGAAAAGCTGGGCTGAAAATACCAGCAGGTACACTCATAATATGACGCAACATGCGGTCTGAAATTAATTTAATAAAAAAAAAACAGAGGAAAACCAGCACTGCTGTAAGATGCCGTCGCATAAATAACTCCATATCACACACACACACACACACACTCTCCATGTGCTTCCTTGTTTGTTATCTCACCCTTCGCGGCTACTTAATCGGCTTAGTCTTGTTTTGATAATGTGGGCGAAAATGTTTTTTTCGGCCCATAACAAGACGTCTTGAGCATCTCTGATTTAAAAGCGTCTGTGTAAATCAGTGTCCTTTTCCCCTGTGACTAAAATGTAAGCAAGCGGACTTATTTACCTTGTGGGAGGCCTCTGACTCTCGTAAATATTTGTTCCAGCACTAAACCAGCATGACATGGCATTTCACAACGGTTTGATGCACATTGCTCCAGCACGCTAAACGTGAGGCCACCGGAGCAGGACGAGAGGTCTGTTGTTTTGTTTTGTTTTGTTTTTTTTCAATTCCCAAAGCATATCACAGTCATATCACATTCATCAACATCTGCACCAGTGAGTCAACCCGCTGTGCCCCAACACACGAGAGAAGATGGAGAGAAACAGAGAGAGAGAGTTTAAGTAGAAAAGGATGGGTGACTTGATGGATACCATTTGGCCTTTGAATTTGCTGGAAAGAGACAAGGAACTCCAGGAACTAGGGATTCTTACTTCACTTAGCGTGCAGTTCTTAATCTCTCAGAAACATTATGTAGAACAGAAAGAAGGTTGGAGAAGAACATCATTGAATACACTGCTGTTTCTTTAATTATGGGCATAATTTTGTCCCAGCAGGATGGGTTTTATTAAAAGGATTTCAACTTTTCTTTTTTTGAAATATGATGGTCATATTAAAAACTGTGCATTCATCTTTTATTTTATCTATTTATCTGTGTGTCTATATCTAGATATCTATATGGGTAGTTGACAAATAAAAACTGGACTTCTATGGTGTGACAGCAAAAATGTAGGGAAAAAAAGGAAAGAAAAAAACGTATCTTCAACTAGTTTCAAATAGCATGAGAGATGTTTATTTTCAATGTTTTTCTGACATTTTTCTGTCACACCACATTGATATGTCAACTACCCATACAAATACATACACACAATTTAAGTCTTACTTCTTAAATCTTATACATTATCAAAACAAAAAAACACAAAAACACTTATTCTAAAAAAAATGAAAATAAAATACAAAAATAACAAGGAAATAAATTATTTTTTCAAATAAATTTGTACTTTTTTGCTGCTATCACATCCACTACAACCGACAATTTTGTTTACAAACAGGATATTTTTTGTAGTATATCTTTTCTCAGCTGTAATTGTGTTAAACTAAGCAATTATGAAACTATGTTTTCCATAAAATGCTGATTCGGAAATCAGCTGGACGAAGAAGCCAGCCTTTTGTTATTCCAAAATTTGATTGTTAATTTAGAAAATGACGGGGAAAAAAACATTTGTGTACAGGACCTAAAAATGCCCATAGTTTAGGAACGAGCAAATACGTAGAATCTAGGGATGTTCATTTTAACCGTTAACCGACCTATATGAATTTTGACCTATTAATACAATCAGTTAAACATCATTTTATTTATTTATTTCAGTATTTTACCTAATTATTTTAAAAGTTTTTCTGCATTGTTAAAATACGCAACACATGTGCTGACAACAAAAAAAAGGCGCATTTTATTGGCCACATTCAGACAGCAGCAGAATCCAGTTGTCAGTCCAGTAGGCAGGCTACTTTAGTGCTAATACAGACAACCGCGTTCTGTAACGGAACTCACCTGTAAACGTTCACGACTCACCACCGCATTCCCGAAACATACGCGTGCTGTGTCATCTGAAAGTTTTATTGGATCTCGTCAATTTTGTGTTCTGTGCGCGACGCCAATGCTCCACTCACCGCCCAAATTTATAAGCTGCTGTCGGTTAATGAAGGTTTGATGAAAGAACTCATGGCTCGATTGGACTCCTGTCATGTCATAGTGATAAGACTTTTAGTTTTATGGACGTTGCCATCTTTGATATTAATTGGGTCACTGTTGCTATGGTTACTGGTAAGGAATACAAGCTTGAACTAACTTTCGTTTTCTTAATTTATTATTTAGGTAAAATAGCTATATGTTTCTAGTAGAGGCCTATTTATCCTTTATAATGCTTTTTGTCTGGTCGCAAAAGTGCTGCAGACGTATGATATGAAATCGACACGATCATGTGAATCTTCGTCTTCTGTTGTTTGCTAGTTTTTGCGCATGTACAATGAATCCGCAGAAAACAAATATTACTATTTTTGACGCATTTATACTTTTTAATGGAACGAAATTCTAATTTAAAATAACGTTGTCGTTTAATAATCGGTGAACGAGCGCCGGTTGTCACAAGAAATAACCGAAATGAACACCCCTAGTAGAATCCCTTTGACTTAAATAAAGTTGTGATTGGTGTAATCATCAAGAGTGTGACTGAGAGAGAGAAAGAAGGACATTATGATCCACCAGGAGTAACAACAGACTGACATGAGAGAGAAGACTCATGAGAGAAACTCACTTGCAGGATAGCCGATTTATACCATGTATGTAGTAACAGTCGCCGCCATTCACGCAGTACGCCTTCTCCGACTCGTTGCATCTTCTGGCGTGGCCCGAGCCCGGAGATAACGTTGTGGTTACTGCAGGAAACAAAGACAAAGACATCTTAAGACATCAGCATGCCACCCAAACAACTAAAGACAGAGCTTTCAATGAGTGCTTAGTAAACAATGAAGAGCCACATGTTTGCGCAATAACTGAAAACACACATGCCAGCTACTCAGATAACATTCATCACATGTTGCTGATAATTTATCACATTTATATTATTTTAGCTCATGTCTCATTCCCTACAATAACAGTCATTCACTAGAACAATGACTCCTTGGTTTTCATGGCAAATCTCTCCGTACATCTTTGCTGCTCTGCTGAGGTTCAAGACGTTCGATAGACATAAGATAAATATTTTAGTGTGTGCTAGACCCCCCCCACCACCACCACCATCTGCTCTGTCTGATTCACAGGTCTAGAATGGATCCGTAATCCCTCCGCATTATCGGAGCAACGTTCAACATGTTTTGGGAATACTGCACTTCATGGGTACGAACAAATGAGAGGCCTGGAAAAAATGGCGAAATCAAATTAGGGCCACACTGACAGCAGTTTGTTTAGCTTTGGTACCAGTTCAAGGAGTGTACAATGGGGCGCATGAATATGTTTATTGAATTTGTAATCAAATGCAGAAACGTGAAGATTGACGGAGGCAAACTGTTTCCCGCAGCCGCATTATGCGCATACCTATGCTGTTTCTCACTGCATGCGTCTACAAACACTCATGTCATCACCATCCAATTGATTGCTTTTTCAAACACGCAATGGTTTCTGTTTAGCAACGCGCAGTGGAGCATCTTTGTCATGCTGAAACGGCGTTCAAAGCAAATGTTTAGAAGGAACATGCTTATTTAATCTCGCTAATCACAACGAAAAAGACTAATGCGTCTCCTCCAGCAATTTTTATGCCATCGTCTCACCACATCAAGCCCACTGTTATTTATGTAATTAAAGAAATATTGTGATTTCCAAACTAATGTTGGTAGATTGCTTAGATTAGCATGACACAGTTTGCCCCTGCTGGCAGATGCTGTTACTACACCATTAGGGAACAAAAAACAAAAAAACATATTTCTGCACTGAGAGCTATTCAAAAGTTGCTTTTACTCAAGAGACATATTATATATAATGAAGATTCGCTGCATTTTTTTATTCAAACGGTGTAGTAAATTGATGAAAAGTGATAGTAAAGATTCTATAAATCACAAAAGGTATCACAAATATTAAGCAGCACAGCTATTTACAATTTTGATCATAATAGAAATGTTTCCTGAGCAGCAAATCAGCAAATTAGACACATTTTTGATCATGTGACACTGAAGACTGGAGTAATGATGCTGAAAACCTACATTTTAAAACCGTTATCTTAAATTGGACTAATGTTTCACACTAGTAATGTTTGTTAAATATATTTTTATAATTAATATATACAGCCTTGGTGATAGGCTTTTCTCCATAGACTATAGACCTCATATGTGCCATTCTGATCTCACTGACTATTCCCTTTGCAGTTATATTTAATGTAATTGCATTTCCTATGCATTTATACACACCGAGGGACAAGTTGAAATTATGGTCTGAGGTAACTGACAGCATGCCACACATATGGTACATCAATCTAAGTTTGAAAACAACCAGGAATATTCATTTTACTTGAGCCTGGATTCATGTTTGAAACCCTCCACTGCAGACC
This sequence comes from Enteromius thamalakanensis, assembly GCA_032357475.1. NCBI lineage: Eukaryota > Metazoa > Chordata > Actinopteri > Cypriniformes > Cyprinidae > Enteromius > Enteromius thamalakanensis. Next base: position 8,940,227 of record JAUCMT010000051.1, read on the forward strand.
ACCAACCAAACGTTTATTCTTCTGAGAGATTACATGAACATGTCAGTTAAGTGTGTTGAATCAGTTGACTAAACATAGCATTTCTTTGTGTAAAATTTCACGTAATCCCAAAACATACTTTTTTAGGTTGAAATTTGATTGTGAATGGCAAGTTTTCAGTTCAGACTTATTTCATGAGTCATAATGCAGCATGCAGTGTTCACGAATACATGAGACAACATTCAGAATTATAGAGTACAACCATATACAGTAAGATATAATATTGCGACATAGTAGTGCAATTTAAAATAAAAGAAATGGCTTTTATATATATATATATATATATATATTTCAAAACATATTAGAGTAGAATTTTTAATCTTCAGTGTCAGATGACACGACAGAAATCATTGCAAAATAAAAGTATTAATTTATTTAAAAAAAAACCTGACTGAAAGATATCTTAAAGAGCAAAAAACATAATGGATAAATGGATATGTTTTATATTTTTTTTCTACATCTTTGCGTTCAGACATGATTCAAGAGTATCTGATTTTGAATTAAAAAAAATAGTGTGAAGCGTAGCCTCAGGCCTCAAACAACATTTCAGCCGAGAACAACATCTGTCATTTTGCTCTTCTTCTTTTCCTCTCTACAAATTAACACAAAGAGTGGCAGATTTCCAAAGAAGAGTAGCTCATTGTAAGACCCCATCAACCCCACACATACACGTGTTGAACACCCGGCTGTTGTCAGGCCAAGAAAAGAGAAACACTAGCAGATGTGGAAGTGCACTCTATGCGTATAGGCCCCCCCCCACCCCTGAATCAAACATGATCTAGAGGACTAATATTACCACATCAAATCACATGAGTGAAATCAGAGTACCGTTAAGGCTTGGATTTCAGGGGCAGAGAGTTTCTGAACTTTCTTGTTGATTTCATGTTCATAAAACTGCATGTCTAGTCTAGTATTTATGTATAAGTAATAATCACATTGAGTGGCACTGGAACCCTAGACAGCTTACAGAACATCTCGTGCCCGTTTGTTGAATTGAATACAGCAGGCGGTGTGGAAAATCAGTAACATTTGGTTGTGGTGGTCTTGCATAACATGAGTGTATATCAGTTGTTTATTGAGCTAAGTTTATTCACTTGTTTTTAATGTAAAGTTTGCAGAAACTGTCCTCAAATGTTGACGTCTCTGTTATACAATTTTTTAAACTCTCCCATTACTTTTTTGCATTCATTTATTTTATTTAACTTGTGTTTTCAAAACGCAGTTTCTTTAACACTAGTGTCAATAAACAGAAAATTGATTGTATTCAAACAGGTTTCCAGAAGATGTCTGCTGGTCCCAGCCAGTCCCGCCCCCAAACACATACCTTTGGTCAAGAGATTTTACAAAACATCTCATGCAATTTTGTTAATGTGAATAAAGCAGAGGTTTGGAAAATCAGTAACATTCGTGACCCTGGAGCACAAAGTCTTCAGTATCACAAGTATATTTCTAGCAATAGCCAATAATACATTGTATGGGTAAAATTATTCATTTAATATGTCAAAAATCATTAGGATATTAAGTAAAGATCATGTTTCATGAATGTTTTCTACATTTCCTACCCTAAGTAATTCAAAACTTTGTTCAGTAATATACATTGCTAATTACATTTAACCACTTACAAAGGCAATTTTTTTTATATTTAGATTTTTTTTGCAACCCACCTTTAAATTCCAGATTTTTAAATAGTTGTATCTCAGTCAAAATATCGTCCTATACTAGCAAACAATATATTTAAAAAAATTTAACCTTATGACAGGGTCACATTTGGTAATCGCCTCAGCTTTTTTTACTTAGCTAATAAGTTTATTAACCAGTTTTAATTATAAGTGTTTCTCAGACTAAGTGTCCCCAAATGCTGATATCTACTTAATTATATATATTTATTTTTTCTAGTACTTTTTGCCTTTCAAAATGTCATTTCTACACTACTCTAAACAATATTGACTGTTTTCAGACAGGTTTCCAGAACAAGTCTACCACTGGTCGAACAAACAGACAGTCCTGCCACCAAACACTAGGGTTTTTTTTTTCATTTGGAGACCACAGATTTGAATACCACATCTGTAAGAAAAATCAGCCGTCATGCAACATTTTCAAATGTTTATGTTTCGAAACTCACTCAGCTGTGTGGCATTCAAGTGGAAGAGAGGAAACAACAGTAATATACAACTATAATAACACTTCTTTCAACAACATGGTTACGGCCTGGCCGGGATCCAGCCTGTTGCTGGGAGGCGCACGTTCCATGCCACCCCCGTACCGCCCCTCCATCCCCACTGAGAATTTTAGCACGTCTCAGTGCCTGTTTACCCCACTAGAGCACTAATGACACAACACGCTCAACAAGACTCAGCTATCTCGGATGGAAAGATGGAGCCCATAGACATTAAATCAGCGTTCCTGTGAGGGCTGCCCTCAGAGCCTCATAAAGACCATATTCAGAGGCTCGAACATCGGACTTTAAAACATGTGCACACGCCCCTATAGCTCCGGGAATACACGTTTGTATTCCTTACAGTCGACTGTTTATCCCCTTGAGGGTGCACAGGGAGAACTGCAAAGCTGGTTATATTAAGATGATATTCACTTCATGAATTTCAACGTGCATGATGCAAAAGCAAGCAAGCGTTCCGGCGCATGCAAAACATGCTGAAATTGGACAGCTGTATGCTATTTATTTAAATTTCCCCCTTGTTTTATGCATTACATAAATTTGGACTTTTCCGAACTGAAAGTTTCCAAGCGCTCTCTGACAGTCAGATTAAAAAGAGCGTTTCTTCCAAAGCTGCAGTAAGACTTGCGTGTCAGCAGCCTGTGGAGTAATTCTGCCAATGTCTGTCATGTTTATGCCTCTGGTCTAGTGATACACTTCAGAATTCTCACTCCATCAGTAATTGAGCTCTGACAGCTACACGCCTGTACAATATTCCCTCATGTTTTTAGAGGCTCCCATCAGCTGTCTGCTGGAGATCTGGGAAAACTCAACACATACCTGCTGAGGCAGCAGGTGCCAGGAAGATGAGGTGGAGCGGGGAAAGTGTGAAGCAGGGAGAGAGAATGGATAGGGCCCAAAGTGGTTTTACACACTCCCTTTTAACCATTAACCATTGAATTAACCATTGTTTTAATACAAATAAACCAAAAAAAACTTACAATAGTTAACTATACATTACACTAAACATAGTTTAACCACTGTGGTTGTACAAATAATTATTAATATGCCAACAAACCATATACGTTCACTTTTTACTATAATAAAACCAGAAGTAATCCCTCCTGAAAAATACAGTATATGCTGGTTAGGAATGTTTTGATGCTGGGATGCTGGTTTAAGCTGGTCCATTGCTGGTTTAAGAAGGTCGTTTTGCTGGTTTATGCTGGCTCTTTGCCAGCACGTGACCAGCATAAACCAGCAAAAAGACCAGCATAAACCAGCAAAGGACCAGTTTAAACCATCAAAGGACCAGCACAAACCAGCTTAAACCAGCATCAAAACATACCTAACCAGTATATGTAACCAGTATACCTAACCAGGGATTTTCGCAAGTGCTACACTGATTAAAAAATAGGTGGTTTCGCTGGTCTTAGCTGGTCAGCCAGCTAAAGCCAGCTTAGTCAGGCTATAAGATTAGCTTTGAAAGCTTTAATCAAATAAGACCAACCAACGTTTTGGTCACGGTAATAAACCTTGTACAAATAAATCCTGCAAAAATAAGTAGAAAAGAGCTGCTAAATAGAAATCAAATGTTGTGTTGTTGCTAAACTAAACCAGGCTCATCAGACTAGCCATGATACAGTTCACGCTAAATGATCAACAAAGCATTCCAAGCTAACAAGGTCAGTTTCACTAGAGTCCTTGACAATTGCTGTTTATCCAGCTTCACACTCGCCATTGCTACAGTGCCAGGTCACTACAAGCCTCATGCTCACGAGCCAGGTTGCATGTCTATTCCTGGCATGCTAATGGCCAAGTTCTTCAAGTTCTTAATGGCACACACTAAGCAACTTTCACTACAGCTCCCATGAGAGGTCACTTTCTCCTGCCTGAAACCCAAGGGTTTGGCCAGCGAGCTTAGCCCTGAGTTTGATTAATCCTTCATGGCCAAGAAACTGAAAAGACGGCCTGGGTGGGGGCAAAACAGGGCCATCTGGAAGGTTTCATAAACATGTCTATCTTTCTGCACTCTCCAAAGGCTTCTAGGAAAGTCATAAAAAATGAAAGGATGCCTGTGATGAGAGTCTTTTATTTTTTTCTTCTGGAGACACATTCAGTCCAAATGAGTAATTTCGTAAGTACAGGGACATCCGACAGGTGGTTGCGGCATCTTGTTGCCTTTCTATTAATTGGAGGCTTAACCCTCATGCTCTATTTATGGTCTCAGAGACTTGACCGCGTAATAGCTGGAAAAACAGTGGAATATCAGGTTGATGACTTTCCACATTTCGTTGATCTGATTATAAACATAAATTCAACATGCCTCAAACATAACTATATCTGTTTTGGAGGTCTCTGAGATTCTGATTCTGAGATTATCAAATGGATAAATTGGAGTGCACGTGCTATAACAAACCATTGCAAAAATATCTCAGATGGGTCTTGATCGTACTAAAATAATTTAAAGAGAAAACAAATCAGTTAATTACAAAACTACTATTATTTTACACATGAATCACTCGGGTTTCTGGGACCCCTAACAAAAACAACTTAACAGAACATTTGGGTTATTTGAGGGGTGAAAACAAATGATATCCGCTAGTTCAAATTACATCCACATTTCTGGTAAGCACTGTGGTAGCTTGAGAGCCGAAGAAAAAGTTCAAAAAGCTCCAGCAGCTGACAAATGATGCTTGAGAGATCATGATAGTGAAGCTATGGTCAACCCCCTGTGCCAGGACACACTGTCTCGCCCCCCTCTTGCTGGAGATGTCTCTTATTACAGCTGGGAGCAGAATCCCATCACTGCACAAGAGGTCAATTTATACAGCATACAATCTTACAGCTTTTGAGTGCTTTCCATTAAGTGAAACCATTATGTGCATCCCTTTTGTTTAAAGAGGCTGCCAAAGCCCTTCAGAGAGGACTTCTCAATTTCACATTTATATCTGCACGGCTGAATTTATTAAAAGCCTCTAAACAAATTCATATGGCCCTGATCAAGTAGAAAAATCAGTATTGCAACAACAGCTTTGGTGCACTGCAGGGTACAAGAGTTCAGATGTCAGCAGTGTTTTGATTGTGTCGCAGACTGGCGCTCAACTGTGCAACTGATGTTTTTTTTCGGTAGGCAACTAAAACTGTAAAAAGTTAAATGAAATGCCAAAGACAAGTGGTTTTCAATAAATAAATAAATGAAAAAATTATTATTTTTTAATATTAGAAGAGCTATTTCATTTTTTCAAGGTCCAAAAGCAACTTCTAATCACTATAGGTAATATATAATCCTTTATATAATCCTTTCAAGTGTGTTCTTGTAGAAATGTGTAGTAAAACAAATACATATGTGTAGTGAATGTAGAATACAGCTGTGGTGTGGGTACATTCTTCAGTGCTTTAAGGGCCCTGTGTAATCTATTATCTCTTTAAGACCTTCAGTGCAGACTTGAGACTCTTCATGTTTGCATTAACGACAACACACACCAGCAACAAAAGGCAAGCCTATTACGAAACAGAGCTTTACCTGAAGCATGATTATTATAGTGATCCGGTATTTGGATGTTTAGATAAAATCTTGCAAAAAGCGACATTGGACCAGTCGGTTGAAAAAAAGCAAAAAAAACAAAACAATTCATAGAATAAAATCTCAATGTTTACGCCTAAAGACAGGATTAGCAACAGACTCTTCCGTAACAGCTGAACAAGCATATAAACAAGCAGGTAAGACAATAAGATACTAAATTTGCATACTACATACTTAAAAGTTCAAAAGGAAGCTTACTAAGTACGAGTCACGTGTCGAGGTCTTTCCAGTCACTGTTTAGGCAGGAGGCCAAATCTAAAATGCGGTTCATTCAAATAAACTCTACGACTCTAATCATAACTCTCAACAAAACCCCATGGAAGACTCACGAAGCCTTTGGTAAATGTCATTGAGTGCATTCCTTAACCTCAGTCCACCATAATAGCAAAAAGAACAAATAAAAGCAAGAATAACAGAAGCCTAGAGTGAACTCTGTCCTGTATTTTTTCCTTTTCATTAACAGGTCTTTATTTTTCTCCTCTATTGCCTGCTTCCTGCCGCATAGCTGATGTGTCTGGTCTTGTCCTCCACAATCATTTCACAGACGACTCAGAGAAATCAAAGAGCGCTATTGCTTGCGATTGCACAACAGGACGCATGTGTAAACAAGCAAGACTCGGGGCACTTACCCAGAGGGGGTGGGGCGCTGCTGGGCGACGTGAGGGCAAGGGTGCTCGTCAGGCTAGAGGTAGGCTCGGGGGAGGCCGTGCTGGGGGCAAGTGTGGGATAAGACTCGGGGAACCATCGGAAGGATGACACAGGGGTGCTCTGCGTCCACAGAGCATCATCCGAGCCGAGCCCCTCCTCCTCATCCTCTCCCCTAAGGAGATCCAGCCAGTCGGGTTCCCTGCTGCGGCTGGCTCCTTGAATCAGAGCCTTTCGGATCAGTAGCAAACAGGCACCAAGTCCCAGAAGCAGAAGCAGCAAAGCGGGAACGAGAAGCAGGGCTCTTCCTCCACATGCACCCCTGCAACAGGGCCTCGAAGGGCGACGTGGGGTCGGCTGCGGCGTAGTGAAGCGCTCCACTCCAGCTCCTGACACAAGCCCAACACTCTGTCCCTGACAAAGAGACACCAGAAGGACAGGCAGCGGATAGACAGACACATCTGGGTCCATCGAAGGCTCGTCCAAATCCTGCTTGATATCTCCCGGCTTGCACTTCCCCTGCAAGTGCTCATAGGGCTAACGTGTCTTACATACCTCAAGGCCAGTTGTCAGGACTCACACAAGGCCGCCCTCGCATACTAAGGGGCGTGAAATTGCGGCATCGTGGTCCTCGCAGCGAGCTGGCAGACACAAAGCAAAATTGCTAGATGTGGGCTTTCAGATCCGGGATGACCCCACCCAGAAACAGCAGCACCAGCCTACTGCCCACAGCTCTGATGGTCACAGCCAGCTGCAGTAAATCCGCCCTGCTGGAGCACTCATTCACACACCCACATATATACCAGCATCCGGTCTGATGGGGAAAACAGAGGGGCTCTCCCCACCCAAACACACTTAATGAAGTAATGAATACTGTGGGCAAGACCACCAGCAATTGGAGGAGAGGGAGGGACAGCTGTGGTAGACGACTACAAAGGGCAGCACCTTTACAAGAAAGCAAGCAGGAATGGGAAATATATGTATTCCTTATGTGACCAGAGAAAGTGCATTAAGCAGCGCATGGGCCTAAAGAATCTGACCACCGAGTTAAAGGTCACACAAAGGCTCCTAATCGGCATCGCTTCATAATCCAAAACACACTCTCTGGCACAACCCTCACCTACAGTACACATATGGACAGGGGATACAAGTCCTACTAATTAAATTAAGGGTTATAAACTTAGCCACCCAGTCTTGGATATTTGATAACATTATTGCGGATGAATTCCACAAATTAATAAATTATTTTATTAAAATAATTATTTTACCACCCCCCAAAATATACAGGGTAAAGATAAAACTAATTATATTTGAATTTAACCATTTTTAGAGCGCTTTAATAAATTGTAAAAATAATAATAATAATAATAAAAATCAAGCCTCTCTCTATTGTTTTTATAATTTAGACACTTAAAATAGATTTCTCCAAAATTCTAGCTATGCTGTAAAATATTTTCATATTTTTTGATCCACTTTATTCAAAGGTGCCCTTGTTAAAGTGCAATTATGAAATAATGTACGGAGCAATGTTAATTAACAATATTGTTTATTGTATTAGCTACATGGTTAGAGTTAGGATTAGGGTTAGTTGATTACAATTGTGCATAATCTGTTGTTTGCAAGTAGATCTAACAAGGACACCACCAAAAAACATCTTACAAAAATGTAATACAGTAGAAATACTAAAGGGAGTGTATGCACAAGTATCATAAAATAATATTAAAATCCAAAAATGGGCTAAAATGAGCTACAGGCAAAATCAGAAATGCTCAATATATTGATTCTTTTTAATATAAGGGCAATTATATATCACATCTTGAAACAAATGTTGTGATGGCCATGCATTTTATACTAAAACCAGTGGAGACTATATAATTTCCTATTTATTGTAGATTTAGCATAAAATGACCAGGACATATTCCTAGACAGGTTTTGTGATTTGCCCCCGCGCCCACACAAACACACATAAACCTGAACTCAGCAGTCTCCAGAAAGATATATTGTGGAAATCAAAACAACAGAGCTATCTGGGTTCTTGGCAGTCTTTTGTTTGTTGATGTGTTATGTAAAGCCTCCCTATTTGTGCTGAATTAGGGCTGCTGTCACCAGTTGTTCCTGTTGGACTGTAAATACAGTTCGCTTGCCATATATTTCCCTGACTGAGGGCCGACACCGATCATACCGCTCACCCGCGCCGATCAATGTCTTCAGCTCCCTTACAAGCACTTGACATTCTAACACAGTCACTGCCAATGTCCCAAAAAGATTTCTAGCATCCTTTAAGCCCACTTAATCTTGGCGTTTGGGCTGTCGGAGAAAAAACGAAGAGCCTGTTTTTTGCAACAGAAATAGAAAGAGACAAGGAGGGAAAGAAATGGCAGACTTGAATTAGAGGGGTCAACGTGGTTCCCCCAGTTAAAACAATAAGATAAGATAAGCGATGGTTTATATTAGCCAAGTTCAGCAGAAATGGATTGGCTTTCATCACAGAGGCAGGTGTTGTGTGTGTGAAGTTTTGCGAGGAGCTTCACAGTGGTTTGTGAGAGCGGGAAAGCGGCTGAGAGAAAGGGGGAGAGAGAGATTGCTGCTGGTGGGCCCCAGCATGACTGATGAGTTTGGAACAATCGGCCGCCCAGCTGCGTTTTCCATCAAACACATTCCTCTCACCTCACGCTTTCCCTCTGTCCCCCTCATTCACTCTGAGGCTGTAAGCAGCGCCCTCTAGGGATGTGATTTTTATGTGATGGACAGAAAGGCTCGAGCCATCTGTGGCAGGAATATCCCCGTATCTGTACGACCACAGGCTGGATTTCACATCATCCCATTTCTCCACTGAAATAGAGAGCTTAGGTTCTGACAAGATTGAATATGATCTGATTGTGTGCAATTGAATATCGCTCTGTTTTCATTTGATCCAATCAGGACCAAGGGGTCAACATCGAAAATGCAATCCATGTGTGCAACTGCCAGAGGTATTATGCAAATAAAGTCCCAGTTGTGAACTTTTCTACAGATGTGACACACAGAGCTCGAGAAACAAGCACTGTGTGTGTGTGTGTGTGTGTGTGTGTGTGTGTGACCGCATCGAACCCTCCTCAAATAGGCTGCAGCCCCAGAATTCCCAATCCGGCAAGTCAGCACAGAGGAGATCTAAGGGAGGAATCACCTTGATTCGTCTCTGGCCTGGAGTTCTGGAAGCGAAGAGAATCCCATTTCAATGTGATCCTGAAATCCTAAAGCACTTACAATACTTCACGTTTATAGTTTGTAGGTTCTGGAGAGTTAAAACCTGTTATAAATACAATTTGATGACCAAAATGATTATGAACTTAAAAATTCCTGAATATAAAGTGAAACTGGACTCTGTTATAGTTTACATTTACATTTAGTAATTTAGCAGCATTTTATAAAAAAAAATATATACATACAGAAAAATGTTTAAATGCATAAAGTAGTGCGAAAACTCATATAAAAAACTTTTTTTCCTTTTTAACAAATAAATGAGTTTGATCCTTAAAATACAACTGTAAAAAACATAATACATAATGGACATTAATAATGTTTTCATTGTTTTATATAATAAGAATAAGATAATAACTATTATATATTAACTATTATTATTTATTAATTATTTATTAATTAATTATAATTTTATTATTAGTAGTAATTATATTATATTAAAGTTACATAATACGTATATAACACTTAAAAATATATATAACATCATTATTTATTTACTTTTTTAAAAACACTATCAGCAATAACTAATGTTATTAATGACAAAAAGAGACATAACAAAAATACAATATTAAGTATTATCTAAATTATTAATCCACAGTGATTATAATTATTAACATTATAGCATGGAATATATACAAATCCCACCCTATATTTTCTCATTTGACATCCTGTTTCATTTCTAAAACAGATTATTCAAAATAAAATGAGGTGTGAAAGCCGTTTGAAGGTCAAACTGTTAGCTGTTAAATAAAAATAAATGGCTTCTATGCTCAGTTTATGAACATTAATCCACACGCTATTAATATTTAATATGGGATAAGATAATAGCGCGGGCATGAGGGTGTTTTGGGGTGACAGCACATTTGTAACACTAATACTGCTGTCTGCACAGGCTGATTGTTTGCCCACTAAGTATTCGTCCACAACATAACCTTCTGACCCTTTCATGTCCCGCTTCACCCGACTGCTGACCTGTGACACCAGAATGCTTTGATAAACCAGAGTCACCTTCAACACGGACACGTACACAAACACACGTGAGGAGCAGGCAGTGAAGGGTGACGGCGCTGTGGTGTTGATCTGAGAGACGGCTATCATGGGCCTACTGCGCACACAGAAGAAGCAATGTTTGGGAGGCCCCCCGGGGAAGGGGGTGGGCTCTAAAATCGTCTGTTGTTTGTCTCCATTAATTGTAGTCCCAAGGTCACTGGGTCTCTGGACTTCCTCGGCTCACCTCCCCTAAACAGCCATAACTTCAGCCCTGATCAGCTATAATTAATGAGTCCAATTACTCAGCTCACTTATCTTGTTAAACGTCCTGCTGGAAGAGCCAAAATATGCATGTGTGTGTTTACTGGAGTTGTTTAAGGGAGGTGTTTGATGAAAAACAGCCTTTATGAACAGAGAGATTAATTTCCTGTGTCATACCACCAGTGCAGCAGTGACAAAAATCATCGCGATCTGATTGGCTGACGGGGTGAGAGACTGCACGCGATTGGCCGAGTGCCTGGACAGAGCCGACGATCTATAACTGCAACACGAAATGGGTTTGAAAAAGTTGCCTCTCTGCTGGCTCTCCTCCACTTTATCGCTGTCTTCTGTTCTCCCTCCATCTTTCTCTCCGTTTTCCTCTCTTACAACTTCTTTTCCCTATCGACCTCTCCATCTCTCGTTCTTCTTCTGAGGCAGATTCACAGATAGCACTGGTGCGTTCAGCTGCCGCAAGCCCCCCAAAGCGGCATAGACTTTCTCAACAGTAGCTGTTCAACTGATGACCTCAGGAAGAAATCAATCTCGTCAGCAAATGGAATAGATTAAAATCCTGTGTTCTCCTCAACGCGAGCATCATGCAAACGGTAGAGCCGATTATCTTTTCCAAACATTCTGGATTCCAATGAAATAACCAAAAATGCTGATCAAAATATTGGCGTCTGTCTCCACCTCACAGTAAAAAAATAAATAAATAAAAATAGGTTGTGAATTTCCTAATTGTGACCTTGAGATTACGTCAGATATTAAGTCACAATGTGAGTTGACTACGACTCTAATTGCGACATTACATCTTGCAATTGCGACTTTGTTTCTCATAATTGCGACTTTATTTCTCACAAAATGAAATAAACGCTTTATTTTTATATCCCACCAACCAACAATTGCAATGCTTGTTTCTTATAATTACGATTTATATCTTACAGTGTGAGCTTAAATACCATAACTGCAATTCAATGTTATATCCTTATATACCCTCGCACATTTTATCTCGCATTTGCAACATTGTTTCTCATAATCGCAACTTTTTATCTTACCGTACCATGCAACCTCATTTTGATAATAGACAGTTGACATTAAAAATAGTTTTAAAGCATTTATTAATCTTAATGACATTTTCAATATTTACTATTACGTTATCAAAAGTTTTATCTATTATTAATGTTAAGTGGATTTGAGCTAACAATGAACAGTATTATTGTAAAGTGTTAAGGTCATTGCACCCTAAATTCAGGGTGTTCATCCAAATTTTTTGCAAGTTGAAATTAAATCTGACCTCGCAAAGTCTATGTCAATCATGTTTACACGCTGCCTCCAAAACTTCCGACAACCATAAAAAAAAGTAGATCAAATTTATTTTTTTATTTTTTTATTTTTTTCAAATCTGAAGCAAGCATTTTGAAAGGCGTTTTGACAAAGCCACCGCCAAAATTCAGAAAGGATTGTTAAATTAATCCACTTTGTCTCGTCACAAAGCGCTGTAAAGATTCTTGCACACCGAGTTCACAGAAATTGGTGGTCTTCTTTTTCATATGTGGCTTTCGTATGACTAACTCTGACGTCATACTTCTGCTCAATTTCAGTTTGCTTCTGCTCTCAGTCTGAGATAGCAGGCTATCTAATTCCGAGTTCAGATTGCACGATTTTTAAAGTAGCCACGTCACAGATCCTTTCACACTGCATGTCTATCTGGGGTAACGTTCAGTCGCTGCTGTGTTCACACTGCATGATAGATTGGCGACATGAGGTTTCACACTGCATGACTTTACAGTAGGAAGAATCGCCAACAACCTTTTCCCAGTCTGCAATAGCGATTTTGACTCGCCGACAGGTTTTGAAAAATCACCAACAAAATCTCGAAAACACAAGCAAATCGGTGCTTGTTCACGCGAGTGACAATCGAAGACGAGATCTGAGAGAACCGCGAGATATTTGGCATGCCAAAGATCTAAACCTGTTGGCAATTCAAAATTATGTCTTGTGAAATCTTGTCGGTTAACAATGGCTTAACGACCGTCAGTCGAAAAATAAAATAACCGAAATGAACGTTCCTATTTTCAATGGAGTATAATAAGTTCATCAGGAACAATAATAATTTAGTTAGGCCTATAACCCTGGCCCACCCTGCATCTATCTGGAGCCGGGCCTGCTCTGCACCTTAATGAATCTCAGGATTGGATCGACCCAATATTTCCTTTCTTTTGTAAAAAGCTAGAGGGCAATAAAATTATACTTCCTGCTTGAATGCTCAATTTAATGCTGTTTTGCTATTTTTTTTTTGGCAACAGATTTATTAATAAGCAAAAAACCCAATGTAAAATGCTTCTGTGCGTGACGAATTTTTAGAATAATGAATGCGAAAAAACGCATACAGAAATTTCAGACTCAGCGTGCAAGGACCTTTACCCATAACATATCTCACAATAATCCCTCTCATTATTGTGACTTTATATTTCACAAGTAGAAATTCTCCTAATTGTGAATTTATTTCTTACAGCATGGTTTTAGGTCTCGTCATTCAGCATTACTATATTTCTCACTATATTTCACAGTTTCTGCATATTATGTTATTTTTAACTTCATCTTACAATTATCTCTTTACGCTGAGACAGAAAAAAGGGTTCCACAGAAAGAATTAAACTTGTGACCTCTCAGACAAATATTCCACTGAGTCACATTAGATTCTGCTCAGGTGGGGCCTGACCCTCCCCCCCCCGAGACTGAAATCCTAGAATCGCCCTTTTCTGCACCGTCAGAGAGTAGGAGGCTGGGAAAACAGCGTATCATACAATCAGTTGAAGGTATTTCCTAAGCTGTTAGATTTATGTTTCTCCCCTGGAGACACTTGAGCGCTTCATTGGTAATGGCCTCATTCAGGTTGTTGATCTATGTTGCACGCTCTTTTTTTTTTTTTTTTTGTATGAGGACTGTATTGGGGCAGGCCCCTCCCCGAGCCTGGGGCCACACCACCTCTAATGGGCTTGGTCTTGCCTCCACCTTCCTCGTACCTGTGTGTGTGTGTGTGTGCGCAAGTTGGCTGCCGTGACACTGTGAGACTTGTTCTGGGGCGCCTGACATGCCGACAAACAATCAGAGTGAAACATACACAAACACACATATGCACGCACCTCTCCCAACCCTCCTGCTGCTCTGAACCTCCACACGCAACTACAAAAATGCACAACATTAAAACAAAGGCATGTGAAGTATAAGTCTGGAAAATCCATCTGAATTCAGCTTTTGAACACATTCTTGACCACTTGGGATAGTAGTTGATTTTAAGCTAATAAACCTGAAACCTTAACTAATGTTGGATGAGCCAGAGATACCACAGATAGTCAGATAACAGCTGTTTACACCAGTTTAAGGTGGTCAGGCTGGTTTTAAGAGCGACAGACCAGCTAATAACCGTTTTAGACCAGCTAGAAAGCTTCAATGTTCTAGCTACCCAGCTACCATCTTGAACTAGATTGTCTATCAGGGGTGAGATACCTGGAGTAATCTTAACTTGGAAGAGCAGCCAACTATGCACTTACAGATATGTGAAAACCCCTGACGTAAACAATCACACTTGTTTTTGAGTATTTTGTCCATTTTGTGATCTTGTGCACGTCTTCATCTCTCACCACAACACATTTGTCAGCGAAAAAGAATGTATATATTTGGCAGCCCATCAGCAAGGGCACACTCTTGTCTTCCTTCCCGCCAATCTATGACTTCAAAGAAATGTTTTCACTTACTGCTTTGTACATGCACTGTACTGGTGCCGTTGTCCTTCCCCAGAATATTCTCTGCCACACATGTGTAATTCCCAGAATCCTCCAGCTTTGCACTGCTGATCTGAACTTTGGAAGGTTTCCTTCAAGAAGAAGACAGACAGAAACAGAAGAAAGAGTCAAGGATTCCACTATAAAAATGTAAGTAGGAGAAACTCTCCAGAGAAATCCTCTGTATAAATTAGAGCTCAGTTCAAGTCTTTAAACAGAGATAAAGCAGAGACATATGACACTGAGAATCCCAGTGAGCTTCGCGTTGCTTCCAAAAATGGTTATTTTTGGTGAAGAACATAACCAATGAATGAAATTAGACAAAAATATCCTTAAGACCATTAATGAATAAGTTCATTTCAAAGGCATTTACTCCATTTGTTCCATATCTGAATAATTTTCATGGAACTCAACAATAAGATATTTTTTGAAGAATCTTCACAGAGCTCTATCTAATATGACAGCTCATAGTGACCGTGTCTGTAAAACTTCACAAAAGGCGAAAATGTACCATGAAGAATTATTAAAAGTATACTCCATATGAACTGGTTGATATGTTTCATTCTTCTGAGGTTATATGAAAGCTTTGTGTGAGGAACAGACCAAATATTAACTCTCTATTTATTGCAAATCTTTGGGTTCCTGAATGCAGGCTTGATTTAAGCATGTGTTACTTAGGACGGTCTTTTTCTAAGAGCTGAAAGAACTTGAAAAAAAAAGTATACTCTGCCATTGTAACATTTGGTAACGATATAGGCTTGAAGGAATAGTTTGCCCAAAAATGAACATTTTGTCATCATTTACCCACCTTCATGTTGTTCCAGAAGTTTTTTTCTTATGCTGAACACAAAGTTTTGAAGAGCCAAGGAGCTGATGATCCCCCACTTACTTCCATAGTAGGGAAAGAAATACTATGGAAGTTAATGGAGACCTGTTTGATGACCAGCATTCTTCTTAATATATCTTTTATTTTCAACATAAGAAAGAAACTCATTCAGGTTTGGAACAACATGAGGGTGATTAAATGTACACTTTTCTTGTTTGGAAAGAAATATTCCTTTACGTAATTCGATTTAAGAGAATCTTTGGACCAACAGGTTGGTAAACCCACTTTCCATTAGATAAAGGAGACTAATTTAAACCAGCTGAGATCATTCTCAAACTAATAACACTGTTGTATTTAGAAGTGTTTTAATTTTTGGTGACTTATTTCTTTAATCTGAGAATCCTTGGACTCACGGGTTGGTGAACCAGCTTTCCCATCAAATAAGGGAAACCAACATAAACCGTCTGAGATCATTTTAAACTAATAACACTAATAGTGTTTTCATTTTTGGTGACCTATGTCTTTAATTGTGTCATTAATAATATAATAGACATGCGTGCTGAAACACTTCACTTTAATTACAAGGGCACACTTTAAATGCTTCACACAGTCTTTAACACACTGCCCATAAGGATAAAGCTCTTATATCTGAAGGTCACAATCTACACTTAGAACATCTGATAAATGTCTAGAATTGGAGGTTGGGTTCTGCTGATGTGCGTTAGTGGACGTGCTGACTCACTTGGTGTTCTTGGAAATTTTGATCTCTTTGCTCTTCTTCAGTTCAGCGCCATCTTTGTACCACTTGTACTGAGGGGTGGGGTTGCCAGAGGCCTCACACCTCACAATCAGCCTGCTTCCTTCGTCCACCAACACAGGATTTTTCATGCGCCTCAGTGAGGGAGCAGCAGCTGAACGACAGAAAGAAAGAAAGAATATTGTGTTACAGCACTTTTTTATCATCAACATGTAATAGGTTTGATGCAGTGATGGAGCAGAAAATAAGAGAGGGACGCAGTGAGAGAAAAATCCAGAAAAGTCTCTTAGCTGGCCAGATGATGTCACCAGAGACACTGGCAGCATGAGGCAGTTCTCTCTTGCTTTCAGTCCAGCGCTGAGCACGCTCTGCTCTCGTGGATCTATGCAGCACATTTACAACACTAAAAGACCTGCATTCTGTGCTGCTCTTCACTTTCACTGACTTAACAATGCATATAAACATGCTAAAATAACAACTAATTGTCAGGAGTAACTAACTACACTAATGACAATAATAACTAAAAGAGACAGTTCACCCAAAAATGGAAATTCTGTCATCATTTAATAACCCTCAAATTGTTCCAAACCTGCATGAGTTTCTTCTGCTGTACACGAAAGATGATAATTTGAAGAATGTTTGTAACCAAACAGTTGATAGCAGCCATAGATTTCCATAGTGTCGAGAAAAAAAACATTAGTCTGGCCAAGCTACCTTTCTACCCGCCTTCTGGGAGGCTGGCTTAACCTGCGTCCATCAGATGCCTCTGTATACTACTGGATGAATCTACAACCAATCAGACCTCTCATTCCGATGACGTATGCATAGCAACGGAACCTGAAGCCACCGTAACCAATTATAGCTAGCTTCATTAAAGCAGTAGAAAAATATCTTTATCTATTTTAATTACTTCATGAAATTTTCTCAAAACAGCTGCAACAGCAGAGTCGAACGATTGTTGCTGCTTGGTACATGCTATGTTTGAAAGACGTTACACCCGCCTCAGTCGTGCCGGGGGCGGGAGGTGCTCGTTTCTCATTGGTTCCCACATTTTTGGGAAGGAAATGATCTAAAACGGCAGCTTTGCCAGACTAATTTTGCTCGCGAAATGAATGTAGCATCAAAGGAAGTATGGGCGGGGCCAGGCTAATCCTAAATGGTAATTTCTCATGTTTAGCTTTCGAAAGTCGGATTCATTTAGTGAATTGGTTTATACTAAGCTGTCCACTCTGGTGAATCATTTAAATGCCTGATTGTTTCTAGTGATTCAGTTGTGCGCTAAATGTCTCTCTCACTCCCATAAAGCATTAGAATGTCTGATTCATAGTGAATTGATTCATGCTAAATGGTTCCCTCTGTCAAAGACGTAAATATGTCTGGTTCAAATTGGTTCAGAATAAAGGGCTCTCTCTTTGATAGAAAGAGTTGAAATGTTCAGCACGGTTCATACTAATGATCCTAAAATGTATGATTAATTCAGGGGTTTTCCCTAAATTGTTATCCGTCTAGCGTTGGTGTAGGACTCGTTCTACTGAATCAGTTTGTGCTAAACATATGTCATGCACAGCATTGGGTTATCTGATTCATTGCTTTGTTCAGTTCACGTTTCACACAAAAAGCTGAATATTTAGCATTTATATAAAGTAGCGTGTATTCTAGTTTACAGTTTATTTGATTCTTCAAGCACTGTTTGTGCCAAAAACCAATTAGTTATAAATGTAAAAATACTGTAAAAATGTACAAATAAATGTAAAGATACTGACACCTTTAGCAGCCTAAAGTTACCTACTTTGTTAACTATAAGTACAATAGTATTTGTCTATCTATTTAAGGAAAACGTAGAAATTAAGATTGTTATTATTCATGATTTGGTGACTTCATCTTATCTTTTATTAACTAGATGAACAAAATCCTTCATGAGACTTTAATCCCAATAAAACTTCTAGAATGACCTAATGATCGTAAAAAAATGTGTTTTTAAAAAGCGTGTCGTCAAAACACCAATGTTCAAGAAGAAAGCAGAGAGATTTAGCTTGTCTTTAACACATATTTTTAAATTATGCAAGAGCGGCAATTGATGACTTCATAAATCCGTAAAAGACACTCAATCTCAGACAACAGTCAAAACATCAACAAAATGGAGGACAACAGCGCTGAAAGGAGGTGAAGTTACTACATGTGTGCCGCCACATGCCCAGACTCTGCCATGCATAGTCACTCAGGAAATGCATTATGGGATTAATGCAGACTCAGACAGCAATCACAAGGCTTCAAAGAGTTGCACATCCGAAGGGCAGAACTGGGCGATGCTGTTTGGCTGTACCCTACTGTCCTGGATGAGGGAAGGGCGCATGCTGCCCCAAGGCCGGGGCAGGAGTTGGTGTAGCTCTTTGGGCCTTCCCAAAGCGAATTCATGCAGGCACTTACACTTTTACAGTGGCTACCTCTTCATAGCTTGACGACACATATGATCAATACCCAATTAAAGCCTGGCAAGCATAACACACAAGCATTAACATCAATCAGAAACTTGACAGAGGTTGCTAAAATAATCAACAGTCAGGCTAATTTTGGAACTACTGTCCCACTTCCCCGTCCCAGTAAAGAGGGCTGTTTTATCTGAACGTCTGCTTTCATGGCTGAATGATGCAGTCTGTTCTGATGTTGCGTAGCTCGAAGTAACATGACAGTCTCTGGCACAATGTTTGGATTGTACTGTCAGTCGAATAACGTCTCCGGTTTCTCATGACAGCCTCTAGTGATGTGCATTCTCTCAGAAAAACCGTCCGTTGTGGTTCTGCTCCACACCATTTCATGCTCACTGCTGTCGTTACCCCTCAGAGGCCATTAGACTGATGAGATACAGTGCGCCAGAAACGCCATTCTTTGTCCAAATATTTAAAGACACTGTAATCTCCCTGTATATTTGTGCTGAATGAACCTGTACTCATTAATCGCCCAAAAACCTCTCAAATTCGATAAGCATGGTTTTCTTTTAATTAAACACAAAAGTTAAAGATGTTTAATAAAGAAACAAGTCATTGGAATTTAATACTCAACAGAAAGTCTCATAAACTAAATATGTTGTTGTCTGAGAACTAAACCAATTTTATTACACGTCTCGAATCTGGATGAGCAAGCCAAGGCCTTTTTTCCGTCCACAATGTAACTTTTTCTCACCCTAAACTCAGGGCACCTGCATCATTACTCAGCATGTTGTGTTGTGCAACACAGCTCATGATGAATTCGAGCCGAGCAAGCCTGTGTTTCGCATTACATGTCTGTTACTGTGACTTTATTGAAGAAAGTGCGAGAGACAGATGCATACTTGCGCATAACGCCTAACTAGGGCCAAATCTGGGGTCGGGAAGGTCACGGTTAGGCATATGATGTGTATTTGAGGGTTCTGTGGAGAATGACTGACATGAGGCATCTTGTTCCGTGTTGCTTTTGTACATGCAGGGTGATACTTGCCCGTGTTCAGATAAGAAGGGTGGGGTGTCTGATTTGTACGCTTCATGTTTTCCCGACTCCAGAGTAATACTCTGAGCTTTATACAGTCATACCCCATGACAGAGTCGTTCTTGACTATTCAACCTCATAAAGAAGATCAAACAGTAGTATGGGGTTTATTAAACTAGGCGCTGAAAACTGTCAAATCATACTTAAATAGCAAGTCATAACTAATGCCACATGTGCGTGATACAATACATCAAGCATCATCATGTCTCAATTTGAGAGAGAATAACGCACTACACAGCCTGAATAATAACCAGCAGAAATGGAAAAGCATTATTCTTAGAGTTTATTGCTCATTTAACAGCAATGCGACTTCTGCTACTGTGGCGCGAATGTTTGTTTGCGCTTCTTGAGCATGTTGATTATTTCTCCATGCCACCCCTCAGGTAGCGTATTTCATCAGAGCTTTAACACAACTGTCACACTTTTTACGAGATGCATGACACCGTCTCGGTGGCCCTGCCTGTAATTCAGAAATGGCTTTGAAATGCATAACCTGAGGGATAGCACCAAAGCTCAGTTTAAGCTGGCGAAATCATTCTGTGGTTAGGAGAAAGGGAAGGATTACGAAAAAAAAAAAATGTACAAACCGCACAATCTTTGCCATCAAGCCACGGCACAAAATCGCTGTTCTTTTTCGCCTTCCCACTGTTTCCAAGGAATCAAACATTTATTTTCACTTTCGTGTTATGACACATATCTTGTTTGGATACATAGTTTCAGTATTCCAAGAAAATTCCACACGCAATAGCTGTCAGCGTGAGGTGCAAGTTTATGTTTTGCACACGGATGTGTTCTTGATTCAAAAACTATTTTTTTGGACAGTTTTAACGTTATTTTAGCAATATGTTGATTATCTTATATTTTATGAAACCGAGCTCCTTTTAAAAAGCCTTATTTAAAAAAAAAATAACTAATGATTTTTGTTTTTGTTATAATTACTATTTTTAACAATAAAAATAAATGCATTTAAAGTTATTTTCATAAATAACAACTCCCTTGCGTTCATACTAATTATACGTAGGTTTAAACTAATATGACCAAGTTTGTGTGTTCATGGAATACTATCAAAACAAGTTTGCATAACATTATGAAACAGCTTTTGAAGTAGATTTGCAACCACGACTGCAATTGAGCAAGCATGTGCTTGGGATAAAACAGCCACACAGAACCTGATTCCTTAAGACATATTTCACAACTTAGAAATATGCTTGTGCAATGGAAATTGGCTGCTTGTTTTTCTTTTTATATGACAATGCAAAATTAATCGCTAACGTGCTGAATAAATATTCGGGGGGGGATCCACTAAAAAGGAACTGTATGCACCGTCTTTTAAGCACCTGGTTCACTCAAGGAATTATGCAAATATTTTATGCAAAAATTCATTGGTGAGCATATACTGCATGGCACAAGGTTTTTTCCGCTGTGGAGGATGCAGCAAAGCACTGCAATTTGGCAAAGTTTACCAGTACTGCCTTCCAGCACCACTGGGATCCACATATAAGAATATGTGCATCATCATACTACATAAATAGAGTATAAGCATCAGTGTAAAGTTACTTTTAAGAGTGATGCATAACAATATTGCATTACAAGCTTAACAAGTAACTAATTGCCTTACGTATTTACTTTTTAATATGTTCCATTACTTTTGCATTAGTTTCTGGGCTGGGCTTACTTGTTTGTTTTAATTTTAAAAAAATATATATTTTTAGCAAATTTAATAGTGCTTTCACACCAAAAGTGAAATGAGTAAAGGGCATTTAAAAAGCACTTTCTTATTTGCCGCCATTCTGTATTGCATTTCTTCAGCAATCAACCACATGTGATGCTTATTGTATTGCTTTTTTGTTCTGTTATATTGGATCATCGAAGGCCAGCAGCAAAGACACTTGTTAATGAATTGGGATTAAGTGCTTAAAAGGATATTTGTGTTAATAAACCAATTATGGTAGGTTTTTGTCATTTCCTGAGTTTGGTTTTTATAGTTGTTATTCAATTAATTGCGATACATTGTGTGCGTAATGTGTATATTAATTATATTTGTATGCATAAATAAACACACATTCATGTATATATTTAAGAAAAATATATTTATGTGTGATGTAATTTATATATACACACATAACATACTAGATATGTGAATTAGAGAATATGTTTTGACGTAAGTGAGATGGGAAAATACATGTTCACATTTTATCTAAATCATATTTACAGAGGTCACCTCTGCATTTACTCCCAAATTCTCTCAGTACGGAGACAGGAGAGCTGTCAGTCAATAAATGGGAAAACAAATTAAGGAAAAAGTAAAAGTATTTTTATTAATAAGTAATGCATTACTTTACTTGCTTACTTGAAATACTAATCTGATTACACAACTCGTTACTGATGAGGAGTAATCTATACTAAACCAAATTTACATTAAAAAAAATGCAGTTTTTACTGAAATATTGATTTGATATAAAAATTTGATTGAATATGATTTACATACAATGCATTTAACAGTTTGATTTAATGTGATTACTAAATAAAATTACATATACACTGAAAAATCAGCCAAAAAAGTGACAGTTATGTAACGAATTTGCCCTTTAATTTGCCCAAGCTAAGATTTAACCAAACTCAATCTGACAAATGTTGACAGGATGAGGTGAGGTGATTAGGCAAAGTGTTCCTACTTTTGTGCCAGGTTTAACCTTTGTTTAGCTTGAAGGGGACTCGGAGTTAAATCCCAACCTAATATCAAATTTTTTTTAACTAATCTGACAACCAGTATTTATGCAAATTGGTTGGATTCAAAAGAGCAGCTTTGACTATTACTAATAGCTCTTCTTGTATTACGCTGTAAAATATTATGAGCATAGGCTGATGATAGAATTGTGATGTTTAGAGGAATTTTGCATGGACTTAATGCATTTTGTATTCGCAGATGTGATCCTAAAACACTTTAATATCCCAATCCCCAATTTTACAAACACTTCTGAATGCTAAAAGTGTTACAAAACTAAACAATGCTAAACGTCCCGTCATGTCCAGTATATTTGCTCACATGGGGATATACCTTTTGCACAAATAGGATGTTCCAGCTCTCGCCCGCACACACGCAAGATTCACACATATGCATTGCTACAGAAAGCAAAGCCTGTTTTCGAGGAACAGTAAATATCTATAGCCTGAGGAGATGCTGTGCTCTATCTTGCGGCTTGACAAGATTCAACCGTCATGAACAACCACAGCCAACGTGTCGCCCGTATGTAGCAGATCAGATAGGATTCACCACTGTTATAATATCCAAAATAAGTAACATATGTAAATATATGATTCATCACACGAAACCTCGTTCATAATTTCCTCTTCCTCCTTTAAACCCGTAATATAAACAAGATCAGTCCAACTTCAAAACTATCACAGAAAATCTAAAGAGAAAATGTGGAACATGTTCAGGTCACAGCGCGCAGTTATTCAAGAGATTAAATAACACCAACTGTCATGCAGAGCTCGCGATCACAAAACCGAGCGAGATATCGGTGTCAAACACTGAACAATTTCCAGATATTCTTGTGTATAAACTAAAAATGTGGTTTATGCCGCAGACACAATGACAGAAAGCCATAAGCATGTGTGGTCTTGGCAATCGCTTTCGTCGCGCGTGTGCCAAATATAGCCGTATGTTAACACAATCAATCACTTCAAAAACGTGTATATAGTTTGAAATCCTTTTTGGTTGCTTTTTAAATAGATCACAGTGTAAAGCCTATTTCTCTGAAATATCTACAGCGTGTTCTGTGATTCGCTTTGTTAAGTCACTCATGTTTCCCGCATTTCTTTCATGTCATTTCAAAATCAGAACTGAGCTATATCAGGACCCGGTTAAATTTAGCAAGGAGGTGTAGTGTAAACTAAACCGGAGTAACACAACTACACACAGGGTTAACACAAATGTCTCCTTTCAAGAGGCACCGTGTAAAACTTCTCCTGGGCACATTTATTCACAGCTGCGCTTTGTTTCCGTAGACACAGCACAGGTGATTAGCATCGCTCTAAGAAACTGTTCTTCTGTACCACATCACACACTCTTTGACGTATATCTGCGACCACAGGCAGGCGAGAAGACTACAGACGGTCTATACAATGTTATGTCTTACACAAGTGCAAGCGCAGTGTGTTTAATTACACCTGTGTTGGTAGGAGGTCAAGCGTATTAAACGACAGAAACTAAGACCACATAAAAGCTAGGGAACACAATACTCTGTCTTTCAGAGTTCCCCTCAAATCGAGCCTCGGGGCACACAGGGTATGAAATGCCACCCTCGAGATTGGACGCTGAAAGACTCAGACATGTCTGTAAATGAATGGGAGGTGTGGGTGGTATGGGAGATAGAAAGACAGCACAATTATATGCCTCTTTGTCTTCCCCCGTTAATGTAATTGAAGAGTTTCATACCAAGGTAAAATAACCAGGTATTTGGACTGGTTCATTAAATCTTTTTTAAGCACTTAGTAGTTCCTCACGTAGGTCGGGGAGTGTTACTGTAGTGGTTTAACCTTTGTTTAGCTTGAAGGGTACTCTGATTTAAATCCCAACCTAATATCTAATTTTTTTTAACTAATCTGACAACCAGTATTTATACAAATTGGTTGGATTCAAAAGACCAGCTTTGACTATTACTAATAGCTCTTCTTGTATTGCGCTGGAAAATATTATGAGCATAGGCTGATGATAGTATTGTGATGTTTAGAGGAATTTTGCTTGGACTTAATAAATGTAATAAAATTGGTTTTAAATAAACATTTTTTTTACGGTTTGAGGCATGTGCTATTTGGAAGTGGTATGTTGCTCCTGGGAATAGGGGAGAAATGGGAGCCTTCTATGAGAAGGGTGAATCATCCCATCATAAACTAGCGTAGTGGAGTATGTGACCAGGTGAAAAGGGATTTGCTTCTTCCCCGCTGTGTCTCCCTCCATGACCTCAGGGTCAGACTGCAGTGACAAGCCATGACTTGCAGCACTGTAGAGTGAAAGAAAAGGAACTTGTGCTTTTCAGCCCCCATTCAAAAAAATCTAAGCCATGACGTTTAAAAGGTTTTACAGCAACAACTATCCCTCTAAAGTGCAATACAGTGGAGAAACAGTGTGGCAGCCACTTGCAGAAGAGTAGAGAGCTAACACGGGCGCAGAAATACTTAAAAGTACTTGAGGAACGAGAGCCTACGGGAGGCAGCGCACAATTTCAGCAGCAATACAGCTCATTAGGACGACAATATGCAGGAATCAGGTGAGTGGCGTAGGTGAGAACACTGGGAAAAGCCGTTACCGCTTGTGACATAAGAAACTGGAGTAGAAGTTTATCAAGGATTTTAGGTAGCACGCCAAACTGGATGGGGATCTGGCTTGCATGCAAAACACACATTAATGCAACAATTGTGCACCTACGCCACAAAAGCTAGATATGCTGCTACACGTTGACTGCTTGAGGAGGTCTACCTGTGTGACAAACATACTGTATGCAACATGCTTTGACAAGACAGGGAAAGAGATTCTTTCACATGTCTCACACCCCAGAACCCCCTCCTGCCACAGGCACACACACCTTGCATACGTTTTCTATTTACCTTCTGTGGAATTTTTGCTCTCCTTTCGTCCCTTCTTGCCTCCTCTTTTTCTCCCATTCCGTTCCCTCTTCTTACCCTCTGACATTGTGTCAGTACCAAAACAAGAGAGAAAAATGTAAATCCACAATGGAAAGAAAATACAAGTAGTCCTATGGGGAGTGTGACTGGCGCACTTGAGACTCTGAACTTGTCAGAGCGTTTGGGATCCTATATAAACTCTCTCTCTCACACATCACACAGCATGGTTAGAGATAGAAAAAAAAAATAGAGAAGAGCGAAGACAGTGGAAAAGAGAGAGAGAGGGAGAGAGAGAAGGGGAGGGGAAGAAAGGGAGGGAGCAAAAAGGGAGGCATTTCCCATTGTAATTAACTATTCCCTGTCTGGATCTTTTAGACCTTTTAGTGTCTTCCAGGCCCTGGAGCTGGTGCTTGGTCCTGGGTCACCTTGGCCATGTCCCTTTCCAACTTTCTCCTGGAGTCACAGGTCAACAGGAGCCTCAGCTGATCTTTAAAGCTGATCCCTGGCTGATCTCTTCCCCGCACACTGTTCTCTAAAACTATTGGAGACAAATCCCATTTACTCAGCCAAAAGCATTCAGTGACACAGCCACAAAAAGGTTTAAAATGGCATAATTACAAAATGTCGGCAAATTATGCTTACTTTTATACTTTTTAATGTCCCCCTCTGCCTATCCTGCTCTCTTTCTCTTTTTCCTATTTGCTTCCAGTTTCCCATCCTCAACTGTAAACAAGTCACAACACGTTCCTGATAGTGTCGCTCCCTGCTAGTGTTGTCAGGAATACCAGCAGTGAGCACGCAATTACAGACTGGGAACCTAGTGGGAGCACAGAAAACATACTGCCACAAAGATACACTGCCAATGCCTGTGCAGCAGGTACAAGAGAGGGAGATGATTACAAGAAAGAAGAAAATTAAATATGAAGGATATGAGAATGAAGGAAGCATTGAAGAAAACACAAACATATTGTAGACAAGAAAAAAAATATTGTCTTGATTTCAGAACAAAAGTATGTTTAGATATTTTGGCTGGAAACAAGACCAGGATCCATCCATCCTTCCTTCCTTCCTTCCTTCCTTCCTTAAAGAAAGAAAGAAAGAAAGAAAGAAAAAGAAAGAAAGAAATGTGAAAAAGCAAAAAAACAAAAAAAAAAAACAGGAAGGAAGGAAGGAAGCAACCACAGCAAAGGGAAAATTTAAGGTTAGGAAAAAGAAAGGAAGGAAATAGAGGAATAAATAAATGGAGGCAGATGGAAAGAAATAATGAACAAAATAAGAATATTGAAAATTATTATTTAGAGTTATTATTAAGAAGAAAGAAAGAAAGAAAGAAAGAAAGAAAAGCAGAAAGGAAGGAAGGAAAAATATATAATGGGTGGAAGGATGAAAAAAAGAAGCAAAAAGACAGACTGGATAAGGAAGGAAGGAAGGAAAAAGAAAGACAGGAAGGAAAAAATGAATTAACAAAGAGACAAACATAAAAAGGATATTACGAAAAAGAAATAAAGAAAGAAAGCAGGAAATAAAGAAAGGTACAAGTTATAATGGGAATAAATCTGGAATACATCAAGCACCCCCACACAGAGTTTTAAAGGGTCCATCCAAAAGCGTGGGGCACTGGTTGGCTGGAATCCAGTCATATGATTCTTGAGATGAAAATATCAGAGGCCATCATAAATAAAACAGAATCAACATCACTATACTTCCATCTTCTTTCTCCCTCCAAAAAATAAGACTAAGAAAAAAAAAATAGAAGTTAAACTGGAAAAACTGTTTAACTGACATTTATTTGACACCAGCATTAAAATAAAAGGTTTTAGAAGATCATGGCTGAATCCTAAAATGTGCAGAAATCTACACATACAGCACAATTCATTTAACGGTCTTTTATCTTTTATGACTAACGCTGATAGGTTTCCTATGAATTATGAGCTTTATAGCATACAGGTTATGTCATGTCAGGGCCCAAATGGAAATAATTTGGAAACAATGACGATAAACTTAAAGAATTAATATTTGAAAAGACTGTCACATGTTTCATTTCAATCAAAAGTAAAGCGCCAAGCCCAGATAACATTAATGCTGGCGGCAAACAGTGTTACGGTTTCAAATCCGTATGATTGAATGTCGTATTGTTATGCCTCTACGCAAGGCACCAAAGCTCAGATAAGAGCTGTGAGATACAGTATCAAAAGTGTCTTCATAAGGGTTTCCTCCAAACAACTTTGTATCGCCATTTTCATCGAGCAAAATGCACCAAGACCAACATCTGTCTGACATGATGTCATTCTGTAAACAAACCTCTTCTCATAATAATGCAAAAACCTATCCTGTCATCTACCCAAAACAAAAACCCCATCAAGGAACCAGCACCTTGATTTCACAATTCCGTTTCCATCACAGAGTAACATATTACTAATACAAGGTAGACGGTTGGGGGTCATGCCAGAACATCAATGAACCAGCACCTTGATTCCAAAAATAGAAACATTTTGTAATTCCGTCTCCACCACAGAGTAACATTTTTATCAATACAAGGTAGATAGTTGGGGATCACACCAAAACCTAGAACCAGAAACTAGAAACGTTAGAAAGATGGTGACGAGATCGAATTGGAAGGTTACGTGCCGTACAAGGTGAGTCACAGTACATGCTGTGGTATCGGGACCTCGCCACAGGGCCTCTCGTGACTCTAACCTCCTTGGAGCCATGTCATCATTTACCTGGTGGAAGTGCATGTGTGTGACCAAGGGGGCGGGAACTGGCATGTCTCAACATATGCAGTGTAGCCTCCACTTTAGAGAAGATCAAAGCGCCACGTTGTAGGCATAAACAGTGTGTGTGTGCATGTGTGGAATCTCTTTGCGGTGAGTGATTCTGTCAACGGTAATGACACTGAGCGGGATGTGTGGGTCACCCGCCCCTCGTTGCCAGGCACGATAGGACTTGTCACCCGACCTGCACTCTCCTCTCTGACACCTATGCGTGTATACGTACACATGCAGAACCGTGAGATTTACAGGTATCCAAATACAGTTGCCGTTCATTCAGAGGGGAACTCCCTTAAAAGCTTATTTCCTCCTTGAAATGCAGTAAGGCTCCTGTGTTAGATTTGCCCTACCGTACTGCAGAAGTGAATGCGTTACATTTACTACATAGGTATTGAGCGGTTCTGGTGGGTGGGGCTGACATCATGGGATACAATACCACCAGTGCTATGTTGCAATATGCTGTTACAAGGAGTTGCGGAACAAAAGGAGAAGAAAAAGAAAAAAAATTGGGTGTATCAGCGACTTGTTCTGCTTTATTTTTGCGGTGAACCACCCACCTGGCAAGAAGCACAAAACCCTCCAGCTCAAGGTGAAATTAAAGACTGTGGTGTGACATGGACAGGTTGCTCGCCTAATGACAGCTATTCAAACAAAAAACACAGGTATAGAAGACAATTCTCAAAAATGGGGCACCGTCGTGCTTTCCCACTTTTATTCTCTCTTTAGGTCTCTTCCTATCCTTTTCCCTCTCCTGGCTCTGAAGTGTTCCTCTTTTCATCCATTACATAGCATCTGCTGTTTCTCAGCATCGGTTGCCCCCAGGCGTTCGCTGCTCTGATCGGGTGGGTGGGGATGCCTGACATTAAGAGTAAATAAAGAAAACGTGAAGCCACCCCCTTAAAAGTCCTGGATTGGACTGGATCTCTCCCACTCCTGTACCCTCAACAGGCCCCATCTATGCAATTTGCTGCACCTCTTCTTAACTTCCCTAAAGATCACAGCAGATGAGTGTAGCCCACCTCCCCCTCTACCAGCCTCCCGCTGTACCTGCACACCATCACACATATACACCGCCCCGAGACACTGCTGGCATTTCACGAGCTCTGTGAGTTTATCTTTGGAGACCTAATGGTTTTAAACACCCATCTGGTTGTTTAGATCTGCGTGTTTCTCCTAGGGCATAGTGTGTGGGAGATGGTGGATCTAAATGGGAGGTAAGGGGATGCAGATCCTGGCATTTAACACTAGCTTGCTGACTTGAATGAGAGGTGAAGCAAGGGTAGTCGAGAGGTGGAAAGGCACTGCAGAAGCAAGAATAAAGGGAACCTAACAGATGCATTGGCGATTTCCACAAGCTGCTCAAATGGACAACAGTTGCGTTTGGTGGTGCGTCAATGGGCAGAACCACTGGGTTCGTCATCTGAAAGGACATGCTGATTCTAAATGAGACCTAGTTGCAAAATCATTGGAGGCAGATGTGAACAATCAGGCCCATGTCTGTCCCCCACCTTGAATTTTAAAGACAGCTTGAACTAGTCTGTAGGTAGATCATCTGTGAACGATCAGGGTGCCCAGGTCTGGTGCCTGGGAGCAGAACATGTTCCTAATGCGGAGCTCCTTAAGGGTCGGAAAAGGGTCGAATCTTAATCTCTTTGAAGGTATATCTCTGAAAAAAATCACACACATCTGTAATGGTAAAGGAAGGATTTGTGCTTCAAGGTGCCCTCATCTACGCAAAGGCAGAGTGTGAGGTCCGAGACATCCGCCCCATCAGACGGGATGTCTCGAGGCACTCACAAAAGCTTGACCAATCAAAGTCAGGAGGGGACTCTGTTGAACCACTGCAGTGGTCACATTTCGGGCAGATGAGCCATTGAACTTCTAACCGCACTGCCATGTGTGTTGTACTAAACAACCATCTGTGTTTGTGACCACAAGCAATAAGACGTGTGAATGAAAAGGCAGAGTGAGCGTGAGCGATTGCATGCATTGCGTGCAACAGAGACTTAGGAAGAAATTGATTACAGGCAACCTGTGTATGCTTTACTACAATCGGGATAAGTGTGTAAGCATTCCCCCCGTGTGCATGCGTGTACGTTCAGGTGGTTAATGGTGAGATGGTGTAAATTCAGCCCTGCACAGCTATCACCATGGAAACCATTCAGAACAAGGCAAGAGATAGAGATAGAGATAGAGAGAGAGAGAGACACGTTGCACCACAAAACAGAGACGTCCATAAGTTAGCCTCTGCTCAGTCCACAGGGAAACACTGCAGAGAGAAATAGGCAGCGGCGAAAAAGAGAGCAAGCTTCACAGACACAGTGACATTCTAACTGCACACTCACTTTCTAAACTGTCCAGTTTACGCAGCTGTCAATCACAGAGCTGCCACAGTTTAGCCCCACCCCTACACACAGCAACTGCAAATCAATTTAGCCTGTTTGAATGATTTATGAATGAAAGGATGGCAGAAACACTGGTTGAGATGCGTCTCTATCACAGCGCATCCATGATGAGTTCTCAACGTATCAAAGATTCATCTCACCAGGAAATGAAAGGGCATATAGTGATATGCATAGCAACACGGCAGCCAATAGGGTACAATTTCGAGATGCCTTTTCACAGCTTACGCTAACTGAGGTGCATCGGATCACAAAGGCATTCACATATCTGCTAAGAGCTATGACAGAACAAACAAGCACAGGTAAAGCCAAATGGAAGTCAAAGACAAGACAACCAGTTGCACATTTTGTGTAAAAGCTTTACTTGCCTAATCTAAGATCCTTACAGATGGATGTCATAATAGTATGGGCTCATCCCGATTATACCATCAGGGATGATTGAGATCATAATCCCCAGTATAGACCTTAAGCAGGGTATTTTCTATATTTCATTCGATGCAAAACAAGGCTGTGGATGAGGGGTGTAGTCTTTTTTTTTTTAGTATACTGGAATTTTTGTATAGAACATATATTTTCAGTGTTGCAATGGCTTAACAATCAAATTTAAGGTCTATTCCTGTACCTCACTTAGTTTACAATTGTACATAAATGGCAAGCTGCAAGAGAGAACAATCATAAATCTCTTTAATATCTTCTGTCTCCTACACAACTATAACATGAAGTGGAGAGCAAAAGTCTCCTGCTTCTTAGAAAAGACCCTGTTAATCTAACCTGCTCCTACTCTGGAGTTTCACATTTGAGAGTTCCACAAAAGCAAGAAAATCATCCATATTTGGAAAGTCTCATTAAATCATGACCCAATAGTCTCTTGGGGGTCATTTTCAACAGTTCTGTTTCTTGTTTGAACCATACCTTGAATGAACGATGTCTCAAATTAATGCCAAGACAGTCTGCATTCAAACCATATTATCTACATCTACAGTACACTAACACATGACTATGTATTGCTTTCCTATGATGTCATAAGTAAAGCAACTTCAGCTGAAGTTTAATAACCCGATGACATCCACCAAACAGCCTTTTGTGCAGATCATCACGTCCTGTTTTGTCAGCGATGATCAAACAGGACTGACGAGTGCAATTACTCTACAAGGATGAAAGGGCAACGTTCTAAAAAGGTAAACACACATGCCTCCATTAAACAGCGGCGTTATGCGGTAAGCTTTTGTTTCCACCCCGTTATTTGAGTCTACTATTCAACAAGTGGCACTCAGATATACCGCAGTCTCCAGATCATGCATTAAAGTCTCATCCGAATGTGCGACAGATTGTTTTTGAGATCTACTCCATCCATGTTTATGCTCTCTTCCTCTCTCTCGGTTTTAGTGGAACAGACAAACACACTGCCGCACACTCTCATGCAGTTTAACAAACAAGCGCCCACATTGCCGTTGCAGCGTTAACACAAACACATACGCATGCTGTTCAGCATTCAGAAACGGGCCAATGCGCAACAAGAAAAATGCCGGTCAGTTGACACAAATGTATACATGCCCTTTAGGCAGAACGTAAACATGCGCACACGCACACATGCTCATTTTTGGCTTCATCTGGTCTATTTTGTAAAAAAGGCAACTGGTGTAGTGACATTTGATAGTAAAGAGAGAAGAAACGTAGGCTCATGGGAAAGGGTCCAGTTCTTATCAATACCCCTCCGCACACAAAGACACACACGTCCGCTCTGCATTCTTCGAATCAAATCAAATTCCTTGCGCTCTCTCAGCTCGTCCTTTATCTGGAGAATGTACTTGGAGCAGAGCACAAACATGTCACAGTGAGGAAGCCAAAAGGCCCTACGCTCACCAAAAAAATGCATGTCCACCCCCCCCTAAACACACCACACACACACACCAGTCATTTGCATTTCTGTTTTCGCTTCTACAAGAAGAGCTGCGTCTTATCGCGGACCTGGCTTATCTCTCGATTTCTCTTCCAGTATAACAGGGCCTTCCTGAAAAACACAGAGCTGTGCTAGTGGCGAGCGTCCTCTGGGGTCGATGGCTCTTGCTGCTTGAAAACCAACGGCTTGAGTTTTTCTTTCAGAGGGGCCTCAGATAATTTGAGGGGAGAGCTGGTGAGATCAAGTGTGTGGCCCCCGGGTACGAGTGGCAGGACGGCCCCTTCATGCTCCAGTGGGAGGAGTGGGGGTGGGGGGGTTGATTACAGGAAACCTGGAGCACAACTGGGCCGTCTCAGTGCGACAAGCAGACGGCCCGGTCACAGATACGAACACTGCTGTTCCAACGACAGCAGAAGTCTCATTCGGACTTAGAAATGGCTATTCTTTGCAGAATATGTAATGTGATTGGAAATAAATCAATAAAGAAATAAAACCGCAAGAGAAGACTGAATTTGACATAAAAGACGCACAACATACCGAGCTCTGGATAAAAGCTGATGCCCAGGCGAAACTTAGCTGCAGCCTAGAAAAGATGAAAAAGCATAATTCATGGAAATATGACAGTCTACGAGGGAAGGTTTGGGAATGCTGGGCCAATAGAGGTTGTGTGCAGAGCAGTTTTGTTTGCGGGATATGGAGCGTTCAGTCCTAACGCTCCCTTGCACCATGTCCCTGACCTTGGACCATGTGGGGGAGAGGATTTGCATTCCACAGCATTCAGAGAATAAAAAAAAATAGCAAAATATGGACATGCATACATGTTGAATTCACAAAGTGCAAATTACAGTGCCACTACTATGTTTAAATATTTTGCATACCAAGTTTTTCTGTAAGGGACTTAATGTTTTTGTTTATTCACTCTCCACTTGATTCAAAAATGAAAAAAGAAGAGGAAATCACAGACAGGTTTTTTTTTAACTACTATAAAATAATATAGAAATATCAGAGAAAAGTTTATTTATTTCTGCAGTTTTATTTTACACTGCCCTTTTTCCATATTTCACTATGTTGTTCCTTCAGCTTAGATAAGTTGATACATATCTCTTCTGTCTCAGTGTGATTTAGAAGCCATCAAACACTTCAATGTTTTCCCCATTTAAAGATGGTTACATGACTAGTTACACGAGTAAGTATGGTGACAAGATAAAACATGGTGTTTATTTAAGCGGATACAAAAAAATAACTATAAAATATGGTAAAATAGCACTTCACAGCACTTCGACCTCGACGCAGTAATATCAGCACTCCTTGGTTGTATTGACGGAAGTAAGAGAGAGAGGGAAAGGGAAAGATTTCAGGAGTGATGATATTGCTGCGCAGAGGTCGAAGTGCTGCGAAGTGCTATTTTACCATATTTTATAGTTATTTTTTTGTATTCGCTTAAAAAACACCATGTTTTATTTTGTCACCATACTAATCATGTAACCTTCTTTAAATAAGGAAAATTAGTAAATGTTTGATGGTTTTTAATTTCATCCCTGTTTGGATCCTAAGGAATTAATGGAGCTAAGCTAAATGCTAACATAGTGGCGATTAAGAGTGATTATGGGAGACAGGAGAGTTACGTATCAACTTGCCTAAGTTGCGAGAAGAACATAGTGAAATATGCAAAAAACGGTTTTCCTTTAAGAATAAACTTAAGTATTGTGAGATTTATGTTTAATCCAGAAGCAACAATTTTTACAATAAGTTAAGCAAAGAAAAAGTTAAATTCCTTAAAAATTCTTACGTAACACTGTGTCAATAAATTTATCTTGTTTAAGGATGTTTAGATATTTGTATTGGAATACGAGACAGATTATTTGCAGTATTAACTATCTTTCAACAACAAAATGAGAGAGACCAGACGGAAAGAGCGTGTGTTTTCCTCCAGAGATAGACACGCTCCTGAACTCCAGAGTCTGGGCCACTCAACATGACATCAACGGCATGGCCAGAGATTAATATAAGACAGGAATGAAAGCAAGACTTACGGTAAGCTGCATCTCCGCTGACACTCTGAACATGTACAACCTTTGCCCAGATACTCAGCTCAAGCCAGCGCTCAAGATCTACAACTAGAGGTAAATCAATACAGAGGCAATATCTCAATCAATGTCTGTTTCAATCATTAGAATGATTTTTTTTTTTACATCAGATAAATCTAGCATTGAGTTAGAAAGAGAAACAGCTTTCCAAGCATCAATAACACCAGAGAACATCTTTAAACAAGAAGAGAAGACAATCATCCTGCATGCATCTACTTTCTTCGTTTCAACCTATCCGATGACAACTTGTTCTGGGAACATGTCCAGCCAACAGCATCGAGTTCACCTCTTGCTCCATGCAGTGGCACACAGGTGACTCTCACCCCACAAATCTAGAGACTGTGGAAGAAAAGTGTGCAAAGGAGGAGACTATAAATATGTGGAAAAAAAGTGCAAGAGGAAAAAAACTAAATTGAGAGCTAAAGAGCCAAAACATCACATGATAAAAACCACTAGGGAATATAAGTGTTGTTGACATGCTGCGACCAGTGTGGAAGGAAAAGCATCTATGTCATATTTCCTTCCAAAGCTCTCATAATAACTGAATAAATTATTACATGTAAACAACAGATTCTATTCGCTGAAAAGGTTCTCACACGGTACACCCTGTGACCTGGCAAGCCCTTATGACAAATTGCCATGGCAACCATAGTTTCCACCAAAATAGCAGGGTAGCCTTCTACAGTATAGTTATTGTTACTACAAGTTTGTACATTGATACTGTCAGCAACATAAGATTTTACAGTACTCTTACAGTACTATGCATTTAATACATAGCATTCTGTGATGGATTTTGTAAGCAAACAGTCAACGTTGTCTTGCTGATTTCATAAATAACTCAATGCATCATAATGCACACAATTCAATTAATTTTCATCTTTATTAGGGGGAAACCTTTTAGAATTGTTCAAAGAGGTGGAATTTAATTGCCTTTTCTTTAGCAATTCATGTAATTTCCATACCATCAATATTTACATTGATGCATTTAACTTTTATCCATTCTATCCGCACATTGTCTGTTATGTTTATTAGGGTTCTATGTTAAAAGTAATGTTGTTAAATGAATGTTTATTGCATATGTCCATTTAATGAGACTCACCATGATGGAGTTTAGTGTTTTTGTGAAAAATTCTAAACACCTTCTATATATGATCATATTTAAAAGCTGCTTGTGATGAGCTTTGGTTCATCATGTGACTCATCATCACCTGCATTCTGTGCTTATGTGTGTACTTCAAAGGTACAAAACAGATATCAGTACTTTAATAGGTTGGTGTAGTAATGTTATATCAGTTAATGAAATTACAGTATTTAACTGTAAATTTAACTTAAAACTTTAAAATCTGTAAAACCTAAAACGTTGTTACCGTATTTATTAAGGTCAAATTCCAGCAACCATAGCTGCTGGTTTTTCACCGTAAATTTTACAGATTTTTTTTTTCTTTTTCTTTTTACAGTGTAAATTTCATAAATAAAAGTTGCTGTTGTTGTTGTATACCTTTAATACTAAAGAACGCTAAAAATCTTGTACTTTAAGTAAATACATTTTAAATTACTTTCACTTGAGTAATATTAAGAAGTATATAATTAAGTATTAAAATGTAGTGCAGTAAAAAGTACAATATTATGCTTTGGAATGTTGTGAAATTAAAAGCTTTCAGAAAAACACTGATCAATTACAGACATTTGTAAAGTGCTTTTCAAAGCAGAGTAAAAATACTTTACTACTGTCCGTCTACACAAAACACCAAAACAATAAAATTCATTGTAAGCATGCGTTCCTGCAAGCTGATGCAAACTGATTAGATGCAATGCATTACAAAAGTCCCTTCATCTGCATAATGATATCAAAGGCAGCAATTCATCATCGTTTCAAATAAAAGCTTTTCCAAACAAATCTTCTGAACATTGTATCTTACTGTACTGCTTCTAGTTTTGCTGTAATGTGAAATGTGTCATTGCATGGGCTGGGTTTTAGATGAATGAGGCCTGATAAATAGTGCTCTGATCTAGTTTCAATCACATACAAGTCCCTGCATTCATCAAACTCTCTGCTTATGGACAGCTAACTGCCCCATCACATACAGCAAAATCCTTCTCTGTCCACCTCTTAAGCAAAAACTAACTATTCATTTTTTTAAAGCCCTTTCATGTTAAGACACACATCAATCCACTCCTACGACATACCTGAGGAAGCAAACACTGGCGGTCGATGTGCATGGAGTGTGCAGCAAACATGGCCGGACACGTCCCTCGAGTGGAGCGCAAGGCTCGCAACAGGAGTGTCAGTAGACCCTCTTTTCAACAATCTGGCACTCCGAACACAAATACACGGACGCCCTTCCCATGCTCCTTTATTTTCCAACTTTTCATTTTGTCAAGATCCTGTCACAGGCACTGTCTGCTTTATTCTGGACACATCTTATGATGGATTGCTGCACATGCATATGCATACAGAAGCAAACAAAAAGAAACGTAGTACAATACATATGCCATGGAGCTATTGGTTACAGGCTTAGTTCAGCTGCTGAAATGGATCTTGAGATGGGTGGATCCAAACATGGTTGTCTTGAAATAATTACAGCAGTTGACTTTTGTTCCTGAGTGATTAGATAAAATTAATTATTAACCATTAATAATTATCAATGATTAATTGGTAAGACTTTACAATAGGGTTCATTAATGAACTACATTAGTTAACATGAACTAAGATGGACAGCATTTATTAATCTTAGTTACTAAGTTACTTACTAATACATTATTAAAGTCACTAGTTGTGTTTGTAAAAATTAGTTAATGCACCATAAACTAACATGAACTAAAAATGACCGACTGGATTTTTTATTATCTAAAACTAACAAACATTTATAAATAGTGTAATAAATGTAGTGTTAATTGTTCGTCCATGTTAATTAATACATTAACAAAATTTTTACAAATAACACCACATTGTTACCAATTAAATATTAATCATTAATTACTTACCTTTATGTTGTTCCAAACCTGTAAGAGCTTTGTTCGTCCTCTGAACACAATTTAACATATTTCGGGAGATGAAAACCGGGAGGCTTTTGACCGTCCCATTGACTGCCAAGTAAATTACACTGTCAAGATTCAATATGAAAGACACAATCAGAATAAATCTGAACTTTATAAAGCGACAAGAATACTTTTTCAATGGAAAGAACAAAAAAATAACAACTTTATTCAATAGGTTTGGCACTGTATTGTGGTTGTGGTGAGAGGGATTTCACCAAGTACAAGATGTTATCTGAAACAACATTCCAATCAACCAATCAGATTTGAGAGATAATCTTTCAGGAAATATCTGTTTTAGGCTTATGATCATGATTAGGCGCTTCTACACCCTTGTTAATAAGCTATAATAACCCACTGATTTTAGGAATACATTTTGTGTAGGGTTAGGTTAAGGGGTAGGGATTGGAACAAGTCTATATTTTATACAGTAATGTTGATCCAGGATCATATCCTAATTGGCAAAATCATGGCGACTATCGTAACCGTAGTGCCATTTTAGAGAGTATCACTGCACACAAGTAGTGTATGACTTTCTATGTCAGCTGTAACAAAAAAATGCTCTGTTTTAGTTCAAATCAAAGCATAAATACACGTATAAGACTGCTGACACAGAAGAGCGTACACTATTTACTTGGCAATCTATGTGAAAGTCACACGCCTCCCAGTTTTCAATCAAAATATCTTAAATTGTGTTTGGAAGACATAAAAAGCTTTTACTGGTTTGGAATGACATGAGGGTAAGTGATTAATAACAAAATTGTCATTAAGCTGCAGTCTCTTGTTCCCCCTAGCATTTTTAAATAAGATATTTATGTGATAATATGTGACAAATAATTATCATAAATACTGACAAATCTAGCATCCACTTAATTAACTGAGATTACAGTATGGTTTTATACTCAATTTCATCTTAACCATAAGGGGCTAAAAAAATAATCACGTCTGTCATTTGAAATATGGAAAGAGTAGAATTAGGATGAAGACTGACTTTAATTCTTTTCTTACAGTGTTGACAAAGAAGCAACACAATAATGAAAGATGCATGAAAGAGATCAATTTGTCTCTGGACCTGGTCTAGGTTGCTTCGGGGTGAACTCAAAGACTAAACTTGGAAAATAAAAAGTGATAGGAATTTTTTTTTCCATTTTGGTGGTGGAGAATGCGGGCACACAATGCAATACGATACAGCAACACAACACTGCAATGACTGCAATCATACATTACAGTAATAAATTACACAAAACAGCTTATACGGTTTCTTCTAATAAAATAGTTCAGTTTCGTGTGTAATGGCAAAATAATTATTTTTCG
This sequence comes from Enteromius thamalakanensis, assembly GCA_032357475.1. NCBI lineage: Eukaryota > Metazoa > Chordata > Actinopteri > Cypriniformes > Cyprinidae > Enteromius > Enteromius thamalakanensis. The sequence continues at coordinate 8,979,171 of JAUCMT010000051.1, forward strand.
TTTAGTTGTATTTTTTAAGTTAATTTTGAAAAATGCTTGGATCATTTTTGTTTATTAAATATAAGTTTTCTTTTTTTTACAGTAATGACAAATTGGCCAGCGGCAGACAGTAATGATCATAAACTATGTTTGATCAATTTAACCTTTTCAAATCATCACATCTTAAAATGCTATAAAAAAATTTCAAGCATATAACAATGTTTAAACGTTAAAGCACCTCCAGTGGAAACAAGCTTGAGGCTTTTGCGTGTATTTGAATGTAGAACTCTTCAGCTGCGCTGACGGCACGCTCTCCATGTTTATTTTGGTGAATGTAACTCAAAAGTAATACAGGAGTCATGTAACGCATTACAATTTTGAATCATTAATATTGTAATGGGTAACTTTTCAGAATAGGGGGTCAGAACAATGCATTAGTTAAGCATTAATTAATGGTTAATTAGTTCACAATTCAGCATTAGTTGAGCAAAAACACACTAGTAATTAATGATTAACTTAACATTTTAATCATTAATTACTAGTGTGTTTTTGCTCAACTAATGCTT
>JAUCMT010000051.1:8991796-9023261 GCA_032357475.1 Enteromius thamalakanensis
AAAGTTGCTTAAATATCTTAATTTAACTAATGCCTAGTCCTGGCTTAAGCTAAGCCCTGTTTGTGAAACCGGGCCATAAAGTCTTTACAAATCTTGGGTAGGCACAGAGCAGCCGTCAAGAAATAGTTTACGGGGAAAAAAATGAAAATTCGGTCACCATGTGTACCTGTATCAATTTCTTTGTTCTGCCAAACACAAAGAAAGATATTTTGAAAAAAGTTTGCAACAAGGCTGTTTTGGGTCACCACTGATTTCCATTGTATTTTTTTGTAAGTCAATGGTAACCCAAAACTGCCTGTTACAGACTATTCCTTTAACAGTTTAAAGATTTCCTGAATGGTGCTTTTTAGATACCAGTGGCAATTAATGAAAAAAGTTGGATTCATTAGCTCTCTATAGTGCCAAATTTAAACCGCAAATGTGCCACAGAAGGGCTTCCAATGTGGCATTTAGGTGTCTTTACTGTTTAATACTGCTCAGAGGTGGCATAAATTCATTACCATAACAAATGTATATTTTGAAACTAAGAGCTGATGTGGGTCTGGAAAGGCATAACTTAGTCTGCCTTTCATGAGGTTGTGCACTTTTATTCAAAATTTTGAGCAGTCCCAGAGCTGCCTTAAAAAGTTGTTTAAAAAGATCTTAATTAAAGTTAATTTTACTTGGACTAAGCCTATATATTGTATAATTAACTACATATTCCAATGAACAGAAATAGAAAATTTTTAAATCCTACTAACACCAATTTAAAAAAAAAATGGAATGGGCACTAAAACTGAAATAAGTAGATGTTAGTTTGTGCTCATAATATGCTACATGAATAAGTGAGTAGCAAAGTCTCTAATAAAAAAAAGTTACTCATGGTAAAGAAAACATTAACTTATGCAATAGTTACATAACTAGTTGTTTCTCGCGCACTCATTCATAAGAAGAGCTGAGGATGGTACAGCACCCTGGACAGCGACAGTCTAAACGCGTAACAAGTAAAACCCCCCTGACCGTATAGGCCTGTGGACAACTGACAGAATGGTACCAATTTCTAGTTATATCACAAAACTAAGAAAAAAGACGCAGTGTCATTTTGTTTATATGTAATTGCGAGAGTGGGATTTCAGTTGCCGCTTTGAATGAAAAATAGCCAATAATTGAAGGTTAAAATGTGCTTTCGAGGAACATGTCGTCATTAAAAAAAACGTTGGGATCAATCCAATCCATTATGCAAAGGTCATAAAAATGCCGCGTGCAAACAGGTGACACACAACTGTTGGCTGGGAGATATTCCCCGCGTCCTGAGTGGAGTTATAAAGGCTCCACTCCCAGTGCAGTTGTTCTGAAGACCCATTACACAAGCGCAGACCAACAACTTTCTATTCCCAACAGAGCAATGAGCTTTAGGTCCTGACGGCCACGGCTGAAGATATTCTGAGTCATTCTGACCTTCTATACCTTTTTTGATCCGAACACACGAGCTATGGGCCCTGTCTGACGGCTCCGCCATGAACACTGTTAGCTCAGTTTATCACAATTGTCTTGAGGAAAGAATTTGCTTTCCTACAAATGAGCAGCGAGCGCGCGTGTGTCTAAGCATATGTCTTTGCATATGTCTGACGATACCACGAAAAAGCGTTTTATTCCTGCCCAATATTGCTGCAGAGACGCCCCCACAAGCCCCCATCTGTTACTTACACCAAACATTTGGATGTCATCCGCACCACACATAAGCATACAACCGATGCCGACGGCCAACGTCAATTTGCGGGTCCCTGCACAAGCATTTTGTGGGTATAAACTTACCGCAGTCTTCACACAAGATCCTCCCAACATCTTTTTTCAGGTTTTTTCCACTTGTATCTAAGGGCGCAAAGGACGCTTTAAAAACCAAGGGTTCATCAGTTGGGTCCATGAAAAATATATACTTGTGATTCTTGTTCACTTTGGCGCACGGAGCCTCCGAGCCAAATTCCCCCACGGTGACGAGCTGCTCCCGCTCAAGACCCCCGCTGTTTCGCGGCCACACGTCCAGGACTTTGACATTCACACTGTACGGCTCCGCTGAGACGTTCTGAGGCGCGGACTGCACCTTGCCCTCAATCACCACGGCGGATCTGTAAGCCTGGTCCTGCAGGGAATTCAGACTCGGGGAGTAGCAGGCGAAGGAGACCCCGATGAGCAGCATGGATAAGTGTACCGAATCAAGCCTCCTCATGCCGCCTGCTTTGGCTCGGTGGTCGGTGGTCGCGTTGCGGCAGGGCTGCGGGGCGATGGTAGTGGAGCTGGGTTAAAGGCTGAAGAGACTGCGAATAGGCTCCAGTAGCACGGCGGCGCGGCAGACCTTGCGTAAGTGTCCATGCCATCGGGATCCGCTGCTTTTTTCCGATAGATTTGCAATCGGGAAACACCAGCTAGGAACCGGAAACGGCGTAATGCTGCTGGGTTAATACAAATCCCTCAACTGCACTCTCCCGAAGCGCATCGTAAAATGCAGGGAAAGTCGTGGATGCTGCCTCCTTCGAAGACACGACCAGGTATCCGCAAGACGCCGCCAGTCAATCTTTGCCCCGAAATTGCAGTGGTGAGCGCGCCCTACTCGCCACTGGCTGTTGTGTATCTTCCACTGCAGTCGAATGTGAAATGCTGCAGTAAACTATTAGGGCTACTTTCGATATCCCCTCAGCACAAACGTTGTAAGAATCCACTTTCGCAGCGACAAAACGCTGTTGCCGTATCCCTCGCGTCCCGTCTCTCTCTATCCGCCACCCCGATCTACCAGGGCAAGATTCCCCGTGCAAGCGGCAGATTCACGGCTGGGGTGCTGAAACAAACGCCCATGCGCCGGCGTGTGCGTCTTTAGTCTCCGACACCCTGAGAAAAATGTTCAATACATGATCTCTCCCATCGCCAATCTACATCGAATTTATAAAAAAAAAAAAAAGGAAAAGAAAAAGAAAGAAAAAAAAAACACCAAAATGTATGGTGCAGAGAAGTGCCCGCCTCAAATCTCCCTGTAAATCGTTAGAGCACCGCAGAGGTTTGCGCTGCTTTGAGCGCGATGGCTAACAGTGCGAATGAATGAGCTTTGAATGAGTTTTGCGTCTCATTCCATTACTAAATCATACCCTGCATTCAGGTCACATTCGCCGTTCTGCCTCAGAGAAAAAAAAAATGATAGTGAGGCGTTGCATCAAATGCATAGGCTACGTCTGGTATCCGTTGCATTGCTGATGGCTGGACGAATGAGAACATTTTTAACAAATGTAACGAAGGAACATCACGAATGTAGCAGCAGACTGCATCAAACGCAAAATATGTGCACAAGATGGTAAAGCATTTATAGACACACTTGGCAAGCAGGAAACCTTTATAAGGAGATTATAAATATCAGTATTAGACTTTTACCGGTTAGGAACGATAAATAAAATAACCTAAATCATGTACTAAACGAAGGCTGAACCTGTGGATCTGCAAAGGAGCGCAGCTACAACTTCACGTAGGGCGACATCTGCTGTTCTGTGCGCACACTGAGAAACACCTTTCAAACTTGGAAGATGAATGTGGGGAATCATGGGAAATAAATAGCTCAAGTTGTAGTTTAATTTATTCAGTTTTAAATGAATGAACAGTACACAGTACAAAACAGTAGTCCAGGACTAGTGGGCCTAAATTGGGGTAACTTGGGGTTAGAGTCTTGCACAAAGCACAGTGGTGATGATAGTTCCCTAAAAATCACCCTAACTGAGATTTCACTGCATATGTGTAGGTTGATTTCATTAAGTAAATAAACAAACAAACAAACAAACCAAGCTATAGTGTTTATGACCTAACCTATATAGCCTAAATAAAATAACCGTGATTTCGGAGATACATGAAATGTAAATATTTATTTTACACTTTCTATCAGAAAGAACGTCTTTAAGTGTTGAAATGGTACATTGTGCCATTGCAAGTGGTAGGCCTAATTTTAACGTTGTGGTGTATAAAATAAACAGTTTTACTGCTCATTTAGCGTGTGTAGGCCAACACTACACAAGGGTTTAATGTCTGTTTCTACATCTACACATTAATAATCATATAATTGCTATAAAAATAACTGCAAAAGGTTGACTATTACGAATGTGTTGAACATAAAGGCATTTAAAGAGGAAACGCTTGTCCCCGAAAGAAAGCATTTCGTATTTTCAATACATTTATTAGCCTACAATATTTTAATAAATGTACTAATGTATAAAATATATAATAAATATAAAAAAATGTAAATATATAAAAATGCCTTTATTGCTATTTTTTCAGCCTATTAATAAACGGCGAAAGATTACGAAAAATGTACTTTTAGTTGATATGTTAAAAAATATGCAGCCTAGGCAATATCGATTAAAAGCTCAACATAACAAAAGTTCGACATAAACGCACCCTTTTTTTGTAGGGAAATCAATGCCTAAGCACTTCTTTATCTTCATGCTAGTGGTTCAGAAATATAGAGGTGTATTACAAGTTTCTTTATTATTTTCAGAGGCACACAACACTAACTCGCTAAAAGCAAAACTGATCGAGTATTAGAAACGCAGTGGCGGTTACTGTCCATGGTTCTGAAACAGCGCTGCCCTCGACCTCCCACCGACCAAACTACACTGAACAACAAAGTAAAATATGAGTTTAACGAAAAGTTTCTTTATACGCTACAACCACTTTAATCTGAAAATTGAGCCATAACACAGTCCACGTGTACACGTGACACCTTCAGGCTAGACGTCATCCTATCTCTATAAAACATTTGATCAGATCAGATACGATAAATAGCTCATTTACGCTTTTCTAAACACTACACTCTTTATTATGTTTTAATAAGCTAGTCTCCACTGCATTTTCTTACACCCTTGAAAAAGAAAAGTATTTAAAGGTTTACTGAAGCACCGAAAAGGTCAACAAAGCATTTTTATCTTGTCCTCCCCCCACATGATATAGTTACGTTATAGATTTGTCTTATTATTATTTGATTATTTATTTATTGTTTTTATAACCACTGTGACATAAGGAAGTTAATAAAACACACATGCATATTACTTTCGCATACACTCAACCCAGTAAAAAGGCGATCGTGACTCTAGTTTTCGATTCTATTCTATCTGCATCTTCTACTCTCGGACTAAATTTTATATGAAACATATGTGAAGTAGGCTATTTTCCAAAATAGAAACAGCTACAAATCCAGCTGCAATAGCCCGAAAGAACAGAGTGAGGCGCAAGAGCTTTGCTTTTCCCAAGCAGAGCGTGCTGACATCAGACTCCACGCGCACAGCGTTGAGCTCGTGCGTGCGTCCGTCTCCATGCCACGACTCGCTCTTTCGTTCCATCTTGTGAACGGCGCATCGGTGAAGCAGCACCGCGACAGTGTTTGCAGTAGGCCTTCGGGGCTTACAGGTTTTCATCTTTGTTTCTGACAGTGTTCAACTGCGAAGGGCTTGCACAGGAGCTAACGCTCTGCCTGCAGACTGAGCGGGGTAAGATATGCCGAACCACGTCGCTCGTTATCAGGTCTGCGACTTTGGCAACAGCACTGCACTTTACGATCATATGTCATGGTTTTTCGCGGTATACGTGTTTTTTGTCAGTATAACAACCACGAAATTAACGTTAGCAGCCGTGGGCAGATATCACAGACTGCTTGATCAAACTCGTTAACTGTTTACAGTGCTGACAGATAGCGAGGCTGTCTGACTCTGTCTGTTGCGGCAAATCCAGTGTGACATACCGTTATGAGTTCAAGTTCACCTTAGACCAAAAAAACAAAACAAAACAAGCACTCCATTAAGTGACGCTGAAATGAAATGGAGTCGACGTTCCCTTTTTCCTTTACTCAATGTCTGATTTTACGCACTATTATGTGTTAGGCCCATGTCACGGAATTTACAAGTGCATTAGATGTTTCAATTGACAAAATATTAAGTAAAAATTAAGAATAACTAGTTCAGAAATGCTTAATTCTAGCAAGCAACAGGCCACACAAAGTTAGGGACCACTAACTTTTATGTATAGTCCGAGGTAATATTATATAGCCTATATTTTTTTTTTATTAGGAAGAAAATCACTTATCTTAAACACTTATTTGCCTGGAATGCAAACATTGTTTAAATGCATTTATTTATTATATATTTAATTTATTATATATTAAAATCTCTTCAATTAAAGACATGCACTTGATTTATTAAAACATATGCTAAATTAGACTGGACTTTAATAAATGTGTATTTATTACTTGAATAGACTTCACATATGCGAGCAATTGAATACATTGTAGAACTTTTTCAGAACAGGGTAACAAGTTTATAAATGCTGTTTCGACGTCAGCTCGGTCTATAGAGAAACAGTAAACACTCAACAAATAAATGGTCTGGTAATGCACATGTTTATTTCCTCTAATTATTGCATTTCTGAATTTCAGTCATTTTCAAGGGCGTGCATACATTTCTGCATGTTCTTTATTGCTTTATTTGAGGACTAAGTAAAATTGCATGCATATGCGTTTTTTTTCCTGTTTATTACCTCTCGCACAAATATACAAACACAAATGCCTGGAAAATGCATTTTTATAACTTTTATTGTTATAGTAGCCCACTGTTGTAATAATATGGATGTTGAATATACATTTTGCAAGGCATAATTCAGTGAACATATTTAGCTAAATTATACGTATTTAAAAGGAGATAAATTCTGTACGTGTAATTTTTGTCCACTTTACTGCAGACTGCATGAAGATCTTATATTTTATATCTTTGTTGTTCTTCCTTTTATAGCTTGCATTGGTGTTGAAACTTTTAGATTAAAATATCACTAATGGTCAAGAAAATTGTTTGTCAATGACGATGTGTTGTTGTTTTTTCACAGCTCTTTTATGAAAGTAAAAAGGTATGATTAGGCGCATCAGAATATTTCAGAGTGCCTCTGAAAAATGCGTTTTGCTTGTCAAACTCGATACGTCTATGAAAATAGAAAATTGTTAACGAACACGCTGCTAAATTTTTTGAATGTTTTCTAAACTAAATGATTAGAAAGAATTAATTCTTGGCTGCGTGAAAAAATAAATAACGTTTATTTTCCAGGGTATTTTAAATGCTTTCAATTTGAATTAAATCACAGAGCAGTTCAATAAAGTAAAAGAAAATTAATTCAAAACATTTATGCAATTATCCAATACATTTTTGATGAATGTTTTTGTAAAAATACATGTGGGTATTTTAAATATGGACATTAATTGTTACAGCTACAGGAAAACACGCAAATAATCTAATAACTACTAAAATCCAAATTAAAATAAGGCATTTCTACATTTATTAAACTGTTTGCTTTAAAAAGCATGTTTAGAAACCAATACTATGATATATTTTATTTTGTATCACATTGATAAGCATAAATCATGGAACAGTAAATTAATCATGAGTTTTGTGTGGATTGACAAAGAAAACTGTAAGAAACAAACCATTTATATTTGATTAACATTATGGCTATGCATTTTACATATTTTAGTAAATTATATTAATCTATTTTGCTCGTTGAATCTAGTATTTTCTTTAAAAATATATATACAAATGCCAGAAACCCATTACTCATTTGCCTGTGCTTACGAAATAAATATTAGGCTATATAGTATCTGAGAAACGCTACAGCTGTATTGAGATGAACTGTATGAACTGTGTTAGTGTTCACGAGATGTTAAGTTTTAGTACTTCGAGATATATTCTGCGAGTATGTAACGGTCATACAACACACATTAGCCTACTTCTAACCGCTTTGGTAAAAAATAATCCATCACATATCAATGTAAGTTTGAAAACATATAATTTAATCCTAAAACTCAACTGTTAAGGCCTACATAATTTTCATCAAACATGCCTTGAATACAAGATCACAAAAGCCTTTTCAGACACGCAATCTTGCTTCATTCTTACATGCAGGCGACGCTGAGGCTTGATTTAATTAGAAACCTTCGTTAGTTGCTGCTTATATATTATACAGGGAGGTTTTTTTCGATGGTAAAAGGTAAACAACTAAACAAATATGTGAGTAGGCTATGTAGTTGATTATAATGAATAATTTGCATCTGGTATGATTGCATAGAGCAATGTATGTCAAAAAATAGACCACTGGATGAAAATAACTCGCATTAGATAAGTGCGTAACATAAACATACAGAAAATGTAATAAATAACTCTATAACCGAATAAAATTCAACCGCATTAAAAACTGAAGAAATAAAATACTGAATTAAGCCATTTATTATAGCTCAAAGTCATAGCCATTTAAGGCATTTGCATCAGTGCACCAATACGAATGCGTCTGAAAAATGTATTTTCAATAAACTATTTCTATTTTTGCCATGAAAAAAAGCCGAATTGAAGGATAGACTAAATGAAAGCATAAACACAACCGGTTTGCTCCTAAACGTTTATTTATTTTTTTGCTAAATGTGTCATTACTTATTTGTAGGCTAAATACCAGCGAGATGCGTGAGCGATATCATTAAGATTTATATACATTTCTGTCACCTCGCATATGAAGACTTGTGCATTTTTTTTTTCGTTTTAGCAACATATAATCTCCCGTAAAATTTGAGCCACAGTTCAGAAAATAGTTTTATAAGCTTTAAACGTGAATAAAAGCTTAAAGGACAACGAAACCTAAGCAAATGGCTTTTGTGATGACTGCATACAGCCTAGACTAAATTACATTGACAGCAGTGAAAAATATTCTATGTTAAGATACGCGCTGAAGGCAGCACACACTCAGTACGCAACGAGTAGATTTTTGTTTTGTTTTGTTCTTTTTACTTTCGCTTTGAATTGAATGTATCGTCATCTTCCAGAAAAGACAATGTATGATCAGAGAGTGCAGTTGCGGCGTTAGACCTTCTTTAGTATGAATTTATTCGGATTCTGCACAGGTTTAAACAGCGCTCGTCTTCTCTCCTCACAGAGATCTCGCGAGAGCGGTGGCGTGGCTGCTTGGCAGTAGGCTTGCAGTTAGATAGAGGGAGAAGGCAGGCAGCATCATGGCGGACAGAGACAGTGGAAGCGAGCAGGGAGGAGCAGCCACTGGCCCGGGCGTCGGTTCTATGCACCCAGTGACAGGAGGGGCGGGCTCGGCTTCCGGGCTGCAGCACGAGACGCAGGAGCTCGCCTCGAAGCGGGTTGACATCCAGAACAAGCGCTTTTATCTAGACGTAAAGCAGAACGCGAAAGGCCGCTTCTTGAAGATAGCAGAAGTCGGGGCCGGGGGAAACAAGAGCCGCCTCACTCTCTCCATGTCTGTGGCTGTCGAGTTCCGCGACTACCTGGGGGACTTCATCGAGCACTATGCCCAGTTGGGGCCGAGCAATCCGGACATAGCGCAGGACGAGCCGCGGCGGGCGCTGAAGAGTGAGTTTCTGGTGCGGGAGAATCGGAAGTACTACATGGATCTGAAGGAGAACCAGAGGGGCCGCTTTCTGAGGATCCGGCAGACAGTCAACCGGGGGCCCGGCTTGGGATCCACGCAAGGCCAGACCATCGCTCTTCCAGCCCAGGGACTTATCGAGTTTCGCGACGCGCTCGCCAAACTCATCGACGACTACGGAGTGGAGGACGAGCCGGCGGAGCTGCCCGAGGGAACCTCATTAACTGTGGACAACAAGCGCTTTTTCTTTGACGTGGGCTCCAACAAGTACGGGGTGTTCATGAGGGTAAGCGAAGTCAAGCCCACCTATCGCAACTCTATCACAGTGCCCTACAAAGTGTGGTCGAAATTCGGCAGCACTTTCTGTAAATACGCAGACGAAATGAAAAAGATTCAAGAGAAACAGCGGGAAAAAAGGGCATGCGAGCTTCAGCAGCAGCAACAAGAGGAGATGCAAGGAGACGACGGGGACGAGGATTGATAGTGGAGAGAAACATGCAAAAAAAAAATAATCCGAATAACCTAAAGAGAAATTCTACGTACTTTGCTGTAAAAAAGAAAAAAGAAAAAAAGAGAGAGATACATAAAAGATACGTAACTGTTTAACTCCAAGGGAGCACTACCCACAAAAAATACAAACCTCCACAAACTGACAGTCCACCCATCGCTGGATGTCATCCACTTACCCACCATTAATACAGTAAGCGGCTGCTAAACCAAGTAATAACATTATATATGAACTGTGTTTCCTACTTGACGACAACAGAACTGCGTGTTTCTTTTTCCCTTATTAACCGAGAACTTTTTTACACGTTCCAAGATATTATAAAAAAGTGTTTGCAATGGAGTTATTGCCGAGATTACGAGGAATCGGTTCCTTTACGTGTGAGCTAATGACTTCAGCACAAATCAGATGTTTTAGTTTTTTTATCCAAATTTTCGAATCATCTGAAGAGGTTGTCATGGTAGCCATGCCACTAGATATTCCAAGCATCACCTGAGGGCTAGATAGGAACCCTGATGGGAGGGAAAAATATCAACCTGTTGATTGACAGAGGGTACAGGGGTCAGCAGAGCCAGTGGTTGCTGTGTACAAGCGGGGGCGGGGGGGGGGCGACCTCTTCACAAACATTCTGAGGAGTATTACCAGTGTATTTTTTTAAATTGAAGTTCTTGTCATGCAGATGATATGCTATGTACTTGTGTCTCGTTGTCATGCACAGTGTATTAAAAAAAAAGGTACTTAATAAGTAAGAGCAATGACAACAGAAGAGGAAAGAGCTCTTAAAAACCTTTTTGTAACGAAACCGGACCCCTCGATACAAACATACAAAGAAACGTATGAAAACGCTCATGTAGAAAAACATACAAAGTATGATTTTGTGAATCAGATGTATTTCAGTGGAGAAGAAAACAACCCACGTTTTTAGTGGGGGATTTGACAAACAATCTGTTAAAGGGTTTAAAAAGAAATATATAGATATATATATATAGATATATTATCAGTCTACCAATGAGAGGATGAGTGGCGCCAAGGAATGCTGTAGTTGCATGTTAACCTGTACACAGCCACATTGAGGTGGATTTCTCAATGTTCGTCCTCAAGGACTCATCTATGTAATGGTTTCAATGTCCATAATGTCAGTAATGTTTGGTCAGGCAGTTGAATCAAAACTTGTTTTCTCTTGTAAGGAACGAGTTGTCAGAGAACTACGTGTACATACTAAGATAATATATCAACTCTTGACTGTTTGATCAGACATCAATGACAAGTCTTTTGAAACGAAAGCCCTTTTCCATAAGGGCCCTTGAGGACCTGTATTGGGAGAGCCTGACTTTAATGAAACTTGTTGGGGAGCATACTCTTCAGCATTAAACAACCTGGTGCCTTACAGACTCTGCATGCTTATACACTGGCTGGTGCTTTGGATCTAAGTTTGGGTTCTTGTTCATTTTTCTTTTTCGCTTTTCTTTTTCTCGTCTGGTTTTGTTTGGCCCTGGCCCTCCTCTACGCTATTGCATAACTCCTGGTCTGTTCGGCCCAAAAGCAAATCATTCTGATCACAACGAGTGACTCAGAAACAACCTAGGCATTTATCGAAAACTTATTAGATGCTACTTGCCAGACAAAAGGATGTTTAATGCTTCTAAACATACTCCTCTAGTGTGAGGTAAACTTCTGTACGGAAGCCTCTCTCTGGCAGTAGTGCGTCACTGTCACGGATCAAAAGCTAAGTCGAGGGGTATGGCCAGGATCCCCCCTTTTCCTTTAACTTTTCAGTGTTGCTTCACATAATTTGTCATTTTGGAAACTTTGCTTCACAAAGTTTAGTTGTTGTTTTTTTTCCTTTTTCTTCCCAGTGCTATATTTTATTACTGTGTGCAATATTGAACGTGCCAATGTTGGCAATATATGTATATCAATTAAATATATGATTAATATTTGAAAAGCATGTGGCTGAATTCCACGTTTATTTCTTTAAAGCCTTTATCTGCACTTAAAAAAAGGTCTGTATCTGGAAAAGAAACCGAAGTTTCACCCAGGTGAAGCGGACACATAGCAGTTATCTATCCTGTCTGCACTTTTTGTGAACGTTCATGTCATAAACGCGCCCGTTTCGTCTCTGTTCCTCTTGACGTGGAAGGGTTGGGGGTTACTGGAATGAAACGATGGGGGTGTGAAGGCCTTTGGGTAAGGGGCAATGAATATATATCCTTAATTTCCCTACAAATACATACATGGGATGATTCTAATGATGAAGGTGTGTGATGACCTCTTCTCTCTTCAGTAGCACATTGCTTTCCCAGCTGGAGAAAAAAAAAATGTCTGACCAATGTTTGTTTGAAAATTATCTCAACAAGGAATGCCTTGTGCAGTTACTATTATTTTTCCCTTTATCTCTTAACTTATGTTCCTTCCCTTTGCAAAGAGGTTCATGAATTACTCGGCGGTTATGCGTCAAATATAATTTATGTACATTTTACAAATTAAAAAAAAATAAAAAAATGTTAATTTACCCACCTCTCACGAAAAGAATGTTCAATATCAATGTTTCTGTGTTTTTTTTTCTCATGTGCTACATTTCAGGTAGTGGTTGATGTTGTGGCTCTGACTTCAATGAAGTTTCTCTGTGTACACACAGTTGATGTAGCAGTTTCGAAGGAACAGAATTATGACCTGGACCATGCCCACTAACCAATCTGTAATAACAACATGTCATAATGTCATTCTGATGCATTCTCCTTTTCCTGTATCGGTACTGTTGATTGGTTCCAGTGGTTAACCAATGTAATAATGTGCACTAACAATACCACTACATTTTCTAAGGAATGTGTAATCATATCAGTCTTTTATCATCATATATTTTTCAGAATAGAACTGTTGATAATATGAGGTAATATATACAGTATGACCGAAGGGGTCTTCCTCAGAATAACAACCATAATAACATTAGTTTCTTTTGTTTTTTTATTGAAACTGTTTGAGCTGCAGTTCAACGGCCATTCTGTTGAATGTATCATGAAAAGTCATATACATTTGTCAGTTGAAGAATGAGTCTTATTTTATGTCTTAATTGTGCCTTATACTAAACCTTCATACATGTTCACAAAATATTGCTGCTTTGATTCTCGGGATTTCATTTGAACTGGATCTCTTGCTCTCTTCATGTGTCATATTTTGTTAAAATAATAATAACTGTCTGATCTCTGTTTGGTATAACAGATTTCTGATGTTCTTGCTGCAAAACAACCCAAAGATTTAGTTTTATTTATGTGTCATTATTAGTATTATTGGATAGCATGTATTGTGCTGCAGCAACGTCTTTTAAAACTTTTAACTTAAAGCATGCCCCGGTGTAGACTGGTTTTGAAACTACTATACTGCATAGGCTTAAGGGCATTAAATTCAGTTTTTAATTACAAGACTGATTTATGAACACATTTTCATTGTCCATGTGATCTAACTTTTATTCTAAAATTGAAAATTTGATATTTGACAGTTTTTCTCATTGCAAACTTCTCATTGCAGTCCCCTGCAATAAGTAAGTTTCAATGTCAAGAACATGTTACAAATATATAAAAAACAACTGCTTTTGTTTACAATCACTAATCACGACAGGTCTAAATGGGAAAATTAAAAATATAAACTTGCTAATTACAAAATGCAATTAGAGGGAACTTTATATAATCATAGCTGAGCAGTAAATGAAGGAAAAGACATGGTAATTAACATCCCCTTTTTTTGACCTTTTAGCCTAATTTATTTCATATTCTCATTATGACAATGATACATGAAAAGTTAGTCGGTTCACAAAAATCTCAAAGCTAGCTTGCCATCTTCACCAGCAGATTGTTTTTTCAATTAGGGGAAGACAACTATGCAAACAGATGAAGACTGGATCAAAAAAAAAAAAAAAAGAACAATTACTATCTTACTGTATTAGAGCGTTTAAAATGACTTTCTAACCCATAGGTGGTGCTTTTATCAACCGATAATCTGCAATCAAGGTATGATGGCAATGACTTAAAGCAGGGGTCCTGGAGGGCAGGTGTGTCCTGCTGAGTTTAGCTCCAACCCTAATCAAACACACCTGAAGCAGCTAATCAAGCTCTTACTAGGTATACTTGAAACACCAGTGCTGCATCTGAAATTGCATACTGCTTAAGTAGGTACTACCTTTAAAATTGAACGTACTACTCAACCATTAAAAAGTATGTTCTATATAGTATGAATGTAGGTAGTATGAATAGATTTCGGACGCATTACATCCTCCATATTGATGTCACGTGTCGTGCGTCTTCACAACAGCGTGATTGTGTTAAAACAAGTGTACTTTAATCACAATAAACAAAGTGTTCCCTGAGGTACTTACATTTGAAATGACTTTCCGTCATTTTTTCGAATATGACTCCTCCTCTCCCAGAGCCTCATGGGAAAGGAAAGTGTCCATGGTATGCTTACTACAGAATTCAAGCGGAAGCAGTAGGTCATCCAGGTACTTCTTACCTATACTATATTTCAAATGCTATGAATTCGGACATACTACTTGCCTCGCATACTGTTACTAACTTACTATATAGTAGGGAAGTATGCAATTTCAGACGCAGCACGGGCCTTTCAGAATCATGTTTGATGACCCCTGACCTAAAGCAATGATGCATCCCATTTAAACAATGCATTAAATGCATGTACTTTTTTTTCTCTTTAGAAAAGTACATACAGTACTTTAAATGTACTGCAAAAGTATGCAGGTATGGAACATGTCATAGAATTGTCTTGATGCCACTTATTTGTTTAGTGCATCCTGTCACTATAAACTGATCAGTCTCTCATCCTGTTAACAATTAACATCCTGACATTTCTATTTTATACCCTTCATTTATTATTCATCGTTGATTTTTCTACTCTACAATGCTTTCTACGATACTGGATATACAAGAAACAACAACACATCACATAAGATCTAACAGCAAAACTGCCATGATGTTTGTATGACATGTATTTACTGTTTTAATCTTGGATTCCCATATTGTCAAACTGATATAATAGTAAGCAACCCATCTTTTTTCTTTTTGGAGAATGTAATGTGGTATAGCTATTTAGAAATAAAAACAGTCAATTTTCCCATTCTTAATATGAGTTGCACACTTTTTCTGTAGGATTTCCAAGGAGCAAGTACGTAATAAGGAATATAAATGCAGAAGAAGATGTGCATTAAGATTCCAGTTAAGATTATTAATCATTCAAACCATTTAATAGTAGCATTTCTCTTCCCTCTAAAAAGGAGCAGCTGGCGTTCACTACTTAATGAACCAATCAGTGTCTTCCTCTGACCTTTCAAGAACAAAGTTGTTTTTCTTTTTTATCGCACTGATACATTAAAGGTAAAATGTGATTTCTGTGCTACTTGCGCCAACGAATTGAAATGCAAATATAACAAGGGGTTTCCTGAACACCATGCAAACGCTCTGTCACACTAAAAATAATGGTTTTAATTAAACACAAATCACATTTACACCTAGCATCTTTTTTACATTTTAGTCAAATATGTTAGAGTATTTATAGTTTAGTTCTATAACTTATTATATAGTACTAGTATAAGTGGTGACACTATTGACTTCAACAACTCATCTGATATCTTGATCTGAAGTGCCCGTGTAGCAATTGTTTCTAGTTTTAAATACTGAAATAAATTTGAGGCGTTGGTGAAAAGGGGCTACTGCGATTAATAAAAATACAAGTTTTTTGCACAAACTAAAAGAAAGCTTTCATGGTTTGTACCAGATAAAACTGTTTTCATTGTAATAATATAATTTTACTGCAACCCTCCGGATTATTTGATTCTGATTGGTTAATCGCAACAATGAGCGGTCAAGTGTTTTAGCCTAATGATCACTAAAGTGTATATTTTACTGTAATAGGCTACATCAACATACCAAAAAATACAAGATACTTATTTATACCATTTAGGTACAAAAAGCAACTTTCTACTTTGACAGACATTCAAAAATATGTGTATTATGACTAAATAATTTGCAATTAACATTTAAATTATTTAATTTTAATACATTTAATGTTATCTAGTACATACCTACTTGCCCATTAATTTGTTTAATTGTTTGTTAGCTTGTTTTTAATATTTTTATTTTATATTTTTGGAAGAAAACCATAGATTAACCATTAATACGCCAAAAAAATCATGGTTACTATACTTTTACTACGATAAAAACTAATAATTTTGGTAAGGGTACAATAAAACAGCGAAATGTATTTCAATTATTTAGCCAATTACAATCTAGCCAGGCCACTTCACATTTACTACACCTGTAAGTTACGTGTTTCTAACCTTGCATCCCAATGTACATACTATCCACCCTAAATAGTATTGAAAATTACTAACATAACATAGACATTGTGTTTCTTCACGAGGTGACATCGCCAACTACTGGTCTGTCATGCAAAATAGTTCTTTCGGCGGATGGTAAGGGGAAAGTTATGGGGGATTAAGGGGAATGCTACGTTAATATTTTCTGTTTGTTTGAAGACAAAGCACCAAAGAAAACAAAATATGTAATGCTACAAAACGAACTTACCTAAAGCAAAGTTGCCCTTGATTTCTCTTGTAAAACAGGAACTCCCAGACCAATGTTTAAACATTCTAAAGACACGTACCCGTTAAATTAATGCTACTCGTCTGCTTTTTCGTTCCCTACCCTAGCTTAAAGATGTGACGCAGTTAATAATTAAAACTATTTTTTTCAGCGTTTTGCAATTTCAGCTAACCTATGTGGTTTGCGCGCTGTTGTGACGCCATCAGCCAATCAGCGAAAGAGTCATTGGTCACATGGCATTTGGGTTCAGGTGATTGGCTAAAAAAAAGGGCTGCAGAACTCGGCGTTTAGATCGCGCGATCCTGCAGTTGTTGAGCAAATGTGGCTGAGATGAATGGGGACGTCCGAGGTATCAGGTAATGTTTGAGTCGTATTTCTAGAGCTACGCAATTCGTAGACATTTTTAGATGGCAAACTGCTGCTGCGATTAATCGCAAAAAGCGTCGGTTACCATCAAATGTTTATTTACAAGGTTTATTTAACTTAGTCTAGGTGTCTTGTAAGTTTAACGTTTGTTGAGCACGGTGGCTGATGGAAATTTGAAATTGTTTTGAATTTACTAGTATCCTGGTGCTCAGTGGCGATTGATGCATAATCAAATAGACATTTTAACTAATGTAATATTCAGATATTCGTGATAATCTTATTATACCGTAGTTGGTTTAAAACGTAAACGTTTGGGTTTTAACGCTGCACAGACACCACTATGAGGATGACGTCAAGATATTGTCTTGTTGTAACTTTAGCTAGATAACAGCAACATGTTATCATAGTCGTGTTGGAGTAACTAATTGGCGCCATCTTTTGACTTGGAGACCGCAACTGCAGACCAATTTAGTTTACGGTTATTATTCATTCATACCCTTGGTAAATGTGATTAAATAAGGCTGTGGAAATAATTTTGCATTGTTTGTCCATTTGATCTTTCATTTAAAAAAACTCTAACCTTTTTAAAAAAAAAATCACATTAGTAAAATATTTTTCTCGAATACATAATGGCCACAATTGTTTGTACGCCTAATTCGTATGATTAAAATATCTGAAATATAGTCCCATTCGTGTTTACTTTTTTTGTTTGTTTGGGGTTTTTTTTAAACCAGGGTGACTGTAAACATTAAAACGTCCATCATTGGGTTCCTGTTTCACAGGATTATAAAATTTCGAAAAGGGCTGTAAGAAAAGTGTGTTAAAAATCCCAATTTTCAATTAAGAAGTTCCAATCAACTAAAGCTATAACAAATCTGCCAAAGACTCTCCAAGTGCCACAGCAGGAGAATTGCGGAGATTACTTGAGTCTTGGGGTCAGAAAGCATTTTAAAAAATGAAGCAGCACCCACATCACCACGTGTAGTTCGGGAGGGTTTCAAGAAAAATTCTCCTCATCCTTTCATTCACCCGCTCATCTCCATCTTTAATGTTGGGAGCCTATTTTACTACCAGAGGTCCTAGACATCTTGTTTAGATGCACGGCATCATGGTTTGTTAAATACCAACATAACAAATTAAAAACTGACTGTCCATGCTAGAAATGTTACAATGGGTCATGCTTGGACTTCCAACAGGATAATGATCCACAAACAAAGATCAAAACCAAAACAAAAAATGGGTCAATGGGCACAAAACCAACCTGTTATGGCCATTCCAGTTCCCTGACCTGAACCCATAGAAAAGGAGTGCGGTGAACTGAAGAGAAGCAGCACCATCATGGAGCTGTGAATCTGAAGGGTCTGGAGTGATTCTGGATGAAGGAATGGTCTTTGATCTCTTGTCTGATTTTCTCCAAACTTATCAGGCATTATAGAAAAAAAGTCAGATATCTTATTTTGGCAAAAGGAGGTTGCAAAAGTACTGAATAAAAAGGTTTAATTAATTGTTGCCGTTGTGTGAGAGAAAAACGTTTATTTCATGATATAATAACTTTCCCATTTTGAATTCTTATTCTCCAGTGAAAGGTAAGATTTTTGTCTTACATTTTTAAAAAAAAATTATCAAAATGATTAATGATGCAATTAACAGACAACTGAAATACAGTAAAGCTAAATAGAAAGAAAAAGCACAATAAAAGTACTGATATTAAAATTAAAGCAGGAATAGTGAAAAATACACCAGAATTCATGATATCAATGAATACTATAGTAGTATAATATTGAATAATATTGAATATTTGTGTGTGAACTGTTGGTGGGTGTGGCCAGTTTTGGGTTATCTGTCCTTAGCACAAACCTTGTCTGGTTTAGTTTGGTTCAGTTATCTGCTTATCCGCATTGAGCCAAGCTATAGTTTCTGTTCAGTCTCTTACGTTTGTAGGTCTATTTAACCTGCATGCCAATTCTGTGTGAACCAGTTTAAACAGTAGTCCAAGTCCTAGGTTAACTTTATTAAAGAATCTACAGCGGCTCCTTTCTGAACATCTGTACTTATTGGACATAACAGATAGTGTGCTTAAGTCTTAAGTGTCAGATCAACAACGAGACAAGCATAAACTAGTTTTGTCAAGCTGTGAACGTTTGAATGCACTGCTTGAATGTCTCTTTTAGGCGTCTATAAAAGTCCCTTCAGTTTTATCTGCTCTGTTGAGAGGTGCGCCATCTCGTGGCTGAATTAAGAATTATAACTGACCAAAAGTTAACCACATTATCCAGAGCACTAGATAAGTAATGTTATTTACTTGTTATATTGGTAAAGAAATAACAGGCATGCATAGCACGACCCATAGTTAGTAGTCTATGTTTTAGTAGCTGTTTAATATTCATTTAGACGTTCTCGTGATATGATTTCAGATCACTATTTCCATTCAGCATAAATCACTTGATTTTTATTCTGTCACTGTGAGCAAAAGGAAATGATTGAGGTTGAAAATAACAGTCCAAAAGTCTAAAACATTTATGTCTAAGCTAATACACAACAGCACTAATGATGTAATGGTCACTGAGCAAAAGATATGAGCTGACATTTTTTGTTATGGTATATATGACTATATAAATGTAAGATGGGTAATGTTTTAGTAATAAGCAATAATCTTAACAAAGCACTTAAAATATATATATATATGTATATATATATGTGTATATATGTATATATATGTATGTGTGTGTGTGTGTGTGTGTGTATGTATATGTATATGTATATATGTATATGTGTGTGTATGTATGTATGTGTATATATATATATGTATATGTATATGTAATATTAATTTTATTAAAGAAGTTATTTGTTTTATTAAAGAAAATCTTTGCAGCTTTTTATAACAATAGTTCATAGGAACCTATAATGTTTTTATTATGATTTTTAAAAATATATAATTGCGTATTAATCTTGTTTCATTTATTATTGTTTTTTTTTTGTTATTTTTAATTTGTATAAATATTTTTTAATATAAAGTACATTTTTGACAAATGTGAGTACTAACAGTAGTTGATATAACCAGAGGCTGGCACAGCTAAGCTCCAACAGGACAAATAAAGTACTTCATACCTGTTCATCAATCAAACATGTAAAGGAATAGTAAGAATAGGAATAGTGAAAATTCGCAAAATAAAATAAAAGATTTTTAATTTGAGTAACCAACTGTTTTTTCCATACTGTGGAAGTTAATGGGGATCAGCTGTTTGGTGAACTTTTAGGTAGTGGCTGTCCCTTTAAATTTCTTTTCTCCCCTCTAAATGTTGCATTTCTGGAATCCTGTTCTATTTCTAATATATTATTTGTGTGTGTGTGTGTGTGTGTGTGTGTGTGTGTGTGTGTGTGTGTGTGTGTGTGTGTGTGTTTCATTGACCTTAAATTTGATGCTGCACATCAAGGTGGTCTTGTATCTGGAAATGATTGTTAATTAAACTATGCACATCAGCAGTGGGAAAAGTAGAAGTAGAAAATAAAGTAGTCAAATGCAAATGGCACAACAATGTGGTTGTTTTGAGTATTGCTGTGTTATGATTCTTTAGAATTATATTCAACAGAAGTAAGTCATAGAAGTTTAAAGCAACATGAGGGTTAGTACATTGACAAAGTTAAGTTTAGCAGCACTAAAACTACCCTTACAGTAATGCAAATATAGTAATTATGAGTTATATTCGCGGTTTTGACTATAATGTATACAGCTACTGGAAACCAACAATAAATATTTTCTACCTATTTTTTTGTTTTGTTTTAATGTCTACACCTACACCAAACCTAAACCTACCCTTACAGTAATTAACATACATTAAATATTGTTGTTCAGGGTGAGAAAATAGAATGCAATATTGACGTGCGCATGCGCAGTAAGCCCGGGTAGGAAACTGACGGGTAGGAAAAAATGTTAGAACACCTGTTCTCGAAAACCAGTAGATGGCGCTGTTGATTAAGCTTCAGTATTTAAACCGTACCGAAGCAAATGCAGCCTACATTTCCATATACAGATAAAAAAAAAAATCATTTCAGTACGCATTTGCAAATTAAAAACCGTCA
Organism: Enteromius thamalakanensis; assembly: GCA_032357475.1. Classification (NCBI taxonomy): domain Eukaryota; kingdom Metazoa; phylum Chordata; class Actinopteri; order Cypriniformes; family Cyprinidae; genus Enteromius; species Enteromius thamalakanensis. The sequence continues at coordinate 9,012,779 of JAUCMT010000051.1, forward strand.
TTTACAAGCTGGATTTCAGAGTGGCTGTATGCATATGACTAATGTGTGCGCCCAAAACAAAGAATCACTTATTTAATAATTAACCTGAAGCATCTCTGCAGTCATTACAGCCGTCAAACTATTTCTGATAAATGTGCCGATAAAAAAAAAAAAGTTTTTTACGCTCGCGCGCCCTCTAGTGTGAGTTTAGATAACAGCAATGCGTGTTTGAAAACAAAGTAGTTTAGTCTTTTTACTTGAAGGGTGTTTTAACAAGATCTTTAAGCTTGTAAATCAGTGTCCTTCCTGTATGTTCATTTACAGTAAACAAAGGGTTATAAGAAAATACCATAGGGGAGTTTTGTGGTGGTCATGGGAAAATTTCAGTCTGAGAGGAAGTGCCTCATTACTTGACACATTATGTACAGTTGTATTTTATTATTGGCACTGAAAATGCACTGAGTAATGTCAAGATTGACTCATCCTCTTGGGTGTTTTTCTGTAAATTCCTTTGCTTGAATGATGAAGTTCTGTGTCATTTTCTTCTTCTCCTTCAGCCGCCCCTCCTCCTCTCTCCCAAACTCTCTCTGTTAAACAGGATGCTGCTACTTCGTTTGCAGTGCCAACAGCTGAGATCTGCTTCCTGAGTTTCCCTCTAGCCTGAGAGAGTTACAGGAACAGAAAGGAAGTGTGTGTTTGTGTGAAGGCAAGGGACAGTGTGTAATGTACGTTTATTAGAGAGAGCAAAAGAAAAGAGAGAGCGTGCGCGAGAGAGAGAGACTATGGAATGCTGTGATGTCACCAGCTAAGTCAAACACAAAGGCAAGAAGGACACACAAGCACTCACTCTCTCTTTTGGTAAAGTCTGCCGTGGAGCGTCAGCACCCAGCTGTGAGTACATTTTCCTTCACACAAGTTTTTTTTTTTTTTTTTATTCTTCTCTTTCCAACTTTGTTTCTGTTTGCCGCCATATCTACACGTTAACTGCAGATTGTTGTATGTGTGGGCAGGCAGACATCCATTTTTTTTTGTCTTAGTCACAACTGCTGTTGTTGCGGTTCATTTTGGGTATGATGTGATCTCAGGCTTTTTTAGTTGTGGACGCCTGCTGTTTCTCTTAAAGAGGTCGGAGCATGCAAACTCGGTTGTGGCCAAAATAAGACAATGTTTAAATAGAGCAGAAGTGTCTTGTGAAAGGAGGGGGATCTGCTGATGACAGAAGCAGCAAACCCCCGTTCCTGAGAAGTCTTCGGAGTCAGGCCTAAAATGAGCTGGGAGACCATGTGTTTGAGTTAAAATATGCTCTTCAGCAGATGTTTCTTAACTTTTGACCACCAAATATGATTAGCCCCCTTGCAGAAATGCAAAGACAGTTGCATATTTTAATGTGTAAAAAAACTTTTATACTCTGAGTTTGAAAAAAGTGGGGATTATAAAGACAACATATGTAAATGTTTAATTTTATAATTTAGTTATAGGCAAGGCAAGTTTATTTATATAGCACATTTTTATGCACAATGGTAATTGCAATAAAACCGCATAAAACAAAACATTTAAAATCTATTAAAATGATTTAAAACTTATTTAAAAATTAAAATAAAACTGTTGAAAGTAGAAAATCTTTATACATAAAATAAAGTGCAATCAGATTTGATTTAAAATATTGTTTATTAATTACAAATTACTTTGTATGAAGTTGTCAGTGATACTTTTTCTAGTAATAAACAGATTTGGTTTTATGATTTATTTTAACATTTATGACCATATAACACATTAATCAAATAATAACCGCAATTAATCCCTTGATTGTTGTTATTTTTATTTATTTATATTTATTTATTTATTAATGTATTGTTAGTTATTTATTTATACATTTTAATCAGAAAGAAACAATATTATATATCTCTGTAATATAATATATGGGACCCTGGACCATTTAGTAATGGCTAAGAATGTCATTTTTAAAAAAAATTTTAAAGGCGATTTTTATTTATTTTTATTTTTAAAAAATTTTTTTCACCCTCAGATTCCAAATTAATTGTCACATTCTAACAAACCACATATTATTTAGCTTTTATGTGATGTATTAATTTAAAAAACAACAACTTTTTTTATGGTGCAGTGTAACATATATGTCAACACTATAAAAGCTTTTGTAAATAAATGGTCATTAAAATTTTACGATGCAACCAGAATGAAGTGCAGTTTTCAAGCTTATCAAAAAAGAAACTTTTTTTTTTTGACGACTTATTATACATGCCTGAAAATGCTGCACAGGAAGAGAAAGAGCAAACAGACTATTAAAGAGATCAAATTGCTTCCAGATGTTGTAATCTGTCATTTCTTCTGACAGCGTGTCCAGTTTATGGCTGCTAATTAGTGATGAGAGCTTGTGTGTGGTGAACGGACCGAGCTGGGCTTCATCGTCTTTACCACCATCATCCTCATTCTGAAGGACTGTTGCTGAACCTCAGAATATAATCAGGTGAACCGCACACACGGCCATGCTGCAGCAGATCTTGAACGACATGTACATTGACCCGGATGTGCTGGACGCTCTGAACGACGAGCAGAAGAAGACGCTCTTCCTGAAGATGCGCGAGGAGCAGGTGCGACGCTGGAAGGAGCGAGAGGAGAAGCTGGAGAGGGAGCCACCCAAACCAAAGACAGGTGCGCACTGGGTTCATATCGCACCATACAAATCTAAAAATGTCATGTGACCTATGCATCTTATTGAAGTGAGTTCTTCAACAGCCTTTAACACAGTAGAATAAATGTTGTCCTGACGTTAAAGATCTTTTGCACCATAATCATAATGCAACTCCTCAGGATCTGTCTAGATCAAAGTACTACAACATCTTGAGGTTTGAATGTGGGATATTTGAATTACTAATGCAAATCTTTCATCAGTGCATTTACCATTCCCACATCTGTAAGCCACAAAAAAACGCTCTGGCTTTTTATTGCTGGCTTTAAATGACTAAATATGGTCAGAATCTTAATGTGGGACATGACTCAGCCAGGACCGAGTAGCTGAGCTTTGAAAGCCACAGAAAAACATCTTGTGACGTCAGAATAGGTTGGACACAGATGTGTTCTGAAACACGAGAGTAATTATATTTGAGAGCTACTGTGATTGATGCTGCCACTGGGAACAAAACGCAAGACCAGACAAGTTTACAGACTTTTGACTAAGAAGGACGTGTCCAGGCATCAATAGGCAATTGTCATGACCAGTATTAACCGAATCTCATATTAGTTAAAGGATCTCTTCAGTGTGACACTGAAACACCTTAAACTAGAACTACATACAACTTGAGGGTTTTTCCCTCAGTTTCATCACTTTTTTTTTTGTACGCTGAAGGTTAGAGACGTCACAGACCTTAGGAGGACAGCTGATACAAGGGAGGAGCAAACGGCTGAGATATGAGAGGAATGCTTCTGAGAGATAGAGGGTATCTGTAAAACAGCAAAAGAGACAGAGCCATAAAAAAAAAGAACAAAAAATGAAACTTTACGTTGCTTAGCCTAAGTTACACCCGTTTAAACTGGTTGGACGTAAAGAGGGCTTCTGGAATCTGGCATATCGGCTTTGTTACTGGAAGAGCCAGAACTTTGACTGATCATCTTAAACTGGATTAGTCAACGAAGCAATTGCAATGCAATGAAAGTTTTTAAGTGTCCAAAATAATTTGGGGCCAATGGATTGCCATTCCCTTTGGGTTTATTAGGAAGTTGCAACAATGCAATAATTTAGGTTGACATGCATCAGTCCAGGAGGAAGTCGTCTTTGCTCAATAACAAAGCAGTTATTATCAGGTCCCTGAGTTTCAGACCTCAGAGGAGAACAGCGAGTCCTTTATCTCTTTGAGACAACGGCTGCTGTTCTTGCAGGTCAGTGGTTTTCCCCAAGACATACTGACACAAGATTTTGACTGCTACTGTGCGAGCCTGTCCTCTTGACCATGGTGTCTGTTAGCAAAGTGGATACAATTGCAGTAAGTCATTCAAGGATCTGTCACAAAAAAATACAATGGCATAATAAAATAACACAATCAGGGGAGTCTCTGGAGACATCCTGACCCTTGCAGTGAGCGGGCTACACAAGGCAGAGGAAACGCTTCTGTTACTGACCCAGTTTTGAAAGCAAGAAAGGAAATGTCAGCCAGGCCAAGTTCCATTCCCTCATACAGATAACTGCCAACAAAGCAGGAAGTTTACAGGAAACGCAGATGCTCAAAAAATAAAATAAAAGAACGAAAGAAAAAGGGAGAAATGTAGATTTACCAGCTGTTGTGAGCAGATGATGTGGATTTAGTTTTTTTTAAGAAATGAAATATTACACTGCATACTTTGATGTAGCAAAGATTTCCTGATTTAACAAAATTTGAAATTATTTGAAATAGGAATCAATATACATTTTTATTTTTTCCGTCGGTTCTGAACATAATACACAAAGAAATATCATTAATTAATATAACAATACTGAAGATTCATACTGAAGAGTAATGGCTGCTGAAAATTCAGTTTGCGTCAAGTAATCAAATTTTTACATTTAAACTTTTGTTGTCATAACCCTTTTAAAGCCCAATATGGATAAAAAAATACTCCTAAAGATACATACACTTTATTTTAAGTTTAAATTTAACTTTAGCTCTCTCCTAATTTGCTGTTCATTAATAGTAACATTAACATAAGTAATGTTAGCAACATAAGTTTAGATAGGATTTGGGATGTAGAATATTTTTTTTACTAGCTTCAACAGTCACTGAGTAACTGGGAGGAATGATTAGTCAGTGGTGATTTATGTATTTGTAATAAAACAAGCAAAACCATTTGTTTTAAACGCTTATGGTAGACTATCGACATTTGAAACACAAAAACAACTGGCTTCTGTTTCTGGGTTCTTCTCATTTGCTCTTTATTTCACATGGTCCTTCTTTATGGCGGCCCGGCCTGTTTAGATTGACATGATCGTTTTGTCTTGACTGGGATCACGAGTGTGTTAGTCAAGCTGTTCAACTGGAATCTTGTTGTTTTGCCACAAGGCCTGCAAGAAGAACCAGTTCATCATGGGAGGGTTTCATAATTTTTTTTGTCAGAATTCACCCCTCTCTCTCTCTCCCTCCCTCCCTTACACAATACAAGTCACCTTTCTTAATTTTTCAAATTGTGTCTCACGGTATTTGTTTGCAGCATTTTAATGAAATACTTGGCAACTTCAATTAGCTTCTCATCAAGCAATGTGCAGGAAAACAATTGATCCAATGAGCAGTCTGAAAATGTTTTTACCCAAGAACAGGAACAGTAAAATATTTATGAACAGGAATGTGTAAATATTTCTGAAGTATGATATGTTTAAATATGTAAATGATAATTACTAATCTAGGCTTATTGTGTTTCAAGTACCACTTAGACTCTCTTTTTTTTCCTCTTCCTTTGTAGCTAATAGCAAGAGTGTCAGTTGGCTGCTGGGAAGAGATGGAGACGTGCAGGTCATTGTCATTGGAGAGATGGATGAGCTCAAATCCTCCAAGATCATCTATTCAGGGTTTGGAGAGAGAAAAACGGCCAGCGTACTGAACAATTCACAGTATGGATGCGGTTCTGTTTCTCTTTCTGAACAAAAACAAATTATGTTTAATGTTGTTACCAACTATATTATGAGGTTTGCATTTATTGAGGGTTTAACTAATATATAAATCTAATTTACACTACTGTTTAGATGTTAGGGGTCAATTTTTATGCTCACCAAGCGTAAATTTATTTATCAAAAATACAGTAATCAGTAAACAAGATCAAACTCATCATATCTGAAATATCATTTATCACTGTGATAGAAAAGTAAAGTTTTTAGTCTCAAATATTTGTAATATGCTGATTTGGGAAACATTGCATAAAATATTTATATATATATATATATATATATATATATATATAGAAGCTTTATTAATGTGTCACTTTTAATTCATGCATACCTCCTGAAGAAAAGGTTAGTTTATTTTTTCCTGACCCAGTAGTGTTAATAAATGTATATAATTGAACAATATTTATGTTTTCATCTGTCTTGTGCAAGGGGTGTGTAAACATAAGAACACAACTAATGAGCAAACTTGTTTGACTGTGAAGGGCGTATGTTTGTGTGTTGTTTTCACACGTCTCATGTGTTTCAGCAACCAGCCCAGCACTTTGAAGAGCAACTTGATAAACCGAACGTCAGCGGAACCTGTGCGATCAGGGCGGGAAAACCTTCCTCCTAAATCACATTCAGGAGTTCAGCTCAACTTCAAGGTGTGCGTTTCTCACGTGCGTGTGTTTGTTTACTTCCACCTTTGCTCAACTCTTAAATTGGTGCCGCTGTGTATTCATGCGGCTGTGTGTGTAGGTGACCTTCCCGTTGCCGCCATTAATCTCGGACACAGCCGAGGGGCAGCGAGACAGACTTTTTTTCCACAGGGAGAGTCATCGTTCAACAGCCAAATAAATCACAACCTCCATCTCTCCCTCTTTTCGCGCCTTCCTATCCCCTTTCCTTCTTTTTTTCATTCCCTTCTCCTCCATTATTCCTTTTCATCCTTTCAAAAAAAAAAAAAAAAAAACCCACCCACACCCACCTCTCCATCTCTCAAGCACAACAACTCTTTCATTGCGCAGCTCTTTATTGCTCCATTTCTTTGCTCATGTATCAATATGTTTGTCTGGCTGGGGCCACTTGGTGTCCATGCAACTTATGCGGTAACACCGGAATGATGCAACAACTTTCCAACCATGCGAAAAGATATTTGAAGCATTGTGAGGTGATGGAAAAAATAATGTCTTGTAATTTAATTACTTGCCCTCATGTCGTTCCAAACCAGTAAGATCTTCGAAATACGAATTAAGATATTAAAATTGAGAGCTGAGAGCTCTCTGACCCATCATAGACTGCAAAAAGAACAGTTTTCTGCCACTTTGGAGAGTACATCAGTACATAATACATTTTGGGGCTACTCTCCAAAATGGCAGAAGATGGTAACTCTGGGAGAAGAATTGTTGTATAAATTATATTACCGTTTTCTTTGCGCGCAAAAAATATTCTCATAGCTTTGTAAAATTTCAATTTTGTAAATTTACTTTACCGATGTCCTCGCTTAGTTTCAGGACTTGAAAATATTGCAGTTGCATTGCTGTCTATGGAGCTCTCAGATTTGTCTTTTTTTAAATGTGAAGATGAATAAACAGGTTTGGAGCGACATGAAGGTAATTAATGACACATTTTACTTTTTTGGGTGAACTTACCCTTTAATGTGTGTGAGGATCTCGTAAGAAGGGTCTAAGGTTTTCACTCTATATGTGGAAATCTCACCACCTTGTCTTTTCTGTTATACTAAGGTGGGTGTGTGGGGGGTTCGCACTAGGGTTTCCATGGCAACACCGTGCGCAGCAAACACACTCTTGGGAGGAGATGTGCTGGCCAGTATCACCACACTATGATCCTCTACTTGCTAAACGCAAACATCTGTCCCTGTACATTGGCACATGTGGCTCATGGCTGCCAATTAGTGAAGAGCCACACAAGTCACAACAAACATCTGAACGCCTTCAGACTTTTATCTGATCACAAAGTAGATGACAGGATTATTTCAGCAGCTTTTGTTATGCTTTTGTTATATGTTGAAATATTAAAGTGTGAAATCTTCAAGATTTTTGCTCAGTCTGAAGTCTTTTTGTTTTCACAGGACAACACTGACAAAGAATTAAGGACTCTGGCGCCTCCACAGGTGTGTTTTTGGTATTGCAGCAAAAAATGACGTTCAACAATGAGTGAGACGTTTTTTTTGAAAATGAGTGTGGTCTATTTTAATATTTTATCTAATATTCTACAGATGCCTGTAAATGAAGAAAAGCCATCAACACCTTTAGAAAATGTAAGTACTGTGATTTTTATGTTTATTAGAACAAGTATATTTTATTAGAACTGTTTTCAAAGACACACCTTTCTTATAACTCTTGTATCTTGTATATCTATCTTGTATACCTTCCTTGAATATATCTGTGATAAATAAAGGCATCCCAGTCCCTTTTCATTGCTATTAAAGTGAAATAAGTGAACCTAAACATAAGAGCTTAATATAAATGCTAATTTGTGTGTATATATATATTTAACTGATTGAATGCATCCAAAATAAAAAATGTTGGTTTATACCTATATAATAAATATACATGGTACACACAAATCTATTATGCAAGTAAAAACTTATTACACATATTTTGGATGTGATTAATCATGACTAAATGTTTGACAGCACTAAAATATATATATATATTTATATTATATTAAAAAATAAAAAAATATATCATATTAAAAAATAAAAAAATATATAATCAAGTTATAATTACAGGATGTTTTCTATAACGTATGTATAGTTGATTTCACCACCTTACAGTATGTTTTTAATAAAATAAATAGCTGAAGATATTTGTTTTGAGTTTCAGATATAATATAATAGATATATAATATAATGCATGTATTTTTACTTTATAATACATGAAAATAATCAAATGTTACCAACAATCAGTTTCTTGGATTGAAGCAGGTATAGAAGTTTTTAGCACAGGGAATTGAAACCCTTTACAATTCCAAATCATTTTTCATAATCACAGACCGGTTGGACTGATGTGATATGCTATATGACCACAGAGATCTCATTTACGCCACAGGCCTCTGGAAAGTCCCGCCATCTAACAGCCTCTGTTCATTGACATTACTGCCATTTAACACAGAGCACATCAGTGTATTATGAATTCTGTCCTTTCTTTCTTTCTTTCTTTCTTTTTGCCTTTTTCTGTTTTCAAATTAAAATAGTTTATTTTAAATTAATAGGAAATATTTTTTTCTGCACTTATGAACTAATATTAAATAAATTCTAAATATACTAATTTAATTTAGTTATTGGTTATCTAATTGAATACATTTTATATTAATAATGATGATGATTATTTACTTAATACATTATTTATTTATTTTTTTTTTAAATGGGTTAGCATATATTTGACTCAGTCCCTTCCACACTGACCCCAACACATTGTAATTTTCAAATTTGAATCCGCTTTCAGTGTAAATGTGTGTGTGCGCAAAGGAATGTCCTCCCCAGAATGTCAGTGGTCTCTTCTGGCTCTCTGCTCCAGTTGGAGGGGGGCTGGAGGTCAGAGCAGCTGTCTTTGTGCTCTCATCTTGAGATCCTTTTACCTTCAGCTGTCGCTCTCTGCCACTTGGATCACACCTGTCTCAGACTCTCGACCCCATAACAGCTGAACACAACATAAACTTTAAACACTGTTTTAGACAAGCATGCAAAAATTAGTTATTTCCACTGTGTCTGCTTTTTAGCAAATCAGAACATTTCGTGCAATTATTATTCATGAGCAACCTGACCATTAGCGTCCTTTCTATTTTTCTATCATTCTCACACCCAGAAGAATAAAACTCATAATGTATATATGTGAGCCTAATTGATTGAGATCTATAAGACATTGTAGCTGGTTTGAAATGCTGAAGGAGAGTATGGTGCATTGCTCTCAGTGTGTGGCCTGTGTGTCAGAGAGCATGAGGACAGGCAGGCTGTGTGTGCTCTGCAGGAGAACCTGAGAGAGCCCAGGGGCTGATTTGGGTCCCTGAGTTCTTCAAGAGCAGATGGTTGATAAAGTTGATCAGGGAATTAAAGCGGGTGAGACGGCGCGCCTGTCAGTCACAGATGGATGGGATTGTGGGACTGTCCCCTGGGGTTGGGGCAGGGACCTCTCTTTCCCTCTTTTTTCCATTTCTCTCTCTTTCCATCACAGATTTATCCCTCAATATCCACAAGCCCCTGGGCAGGGCAAGTCCTTGCACATCACACGTTTCTCTTCCATCTTGTGTGAGTGTAAACACTAAACTGTCCAGGCTTGCAATATATTATCTTTGGCTGTTCCAGATGCGTTTTTGTTTTATTTAATTTTTTATTAGGCTATTTTGTTTCATATTTAATTTATAAGCTATTTTATGTTTTGTTTTTCAGCAAAGATATTCATTCAAAAGCTGTTAGAAAGGCTACTAGGTTATTTTATTGGCTGATCTAGTTTATTTTAGACTCTTTGCTTATTTTTTAAATTTTTGTTTTTATTTGAGCTCATTATTAGGCTACTATATTTTATTTCAGGTTGTTTTATTTTAGGTAATTTTCTAGGCTACTTTTATATTTATATATTTATTTATATATACACACACATACACAGTGGGTATGGAAAGTATTCAGACCCTTTTAAATTTTGTTATATTGCAGCTATTTACGTTAATCATTTAAGTTTTTTTCCTCATTAATGTACAAACCCCATATTGACAGATATTGCATTTATATTGCAGATTTATTAAAAAGAAAAAGTGAAATATCACAAGGTCCGAAGTATTCAGAACCTTTGCTCCGTATTTAGTAGAAGCACCCTTTTGATCGAATAGAGCCATGAGTCTTTTTGGGAAAGATGGATC
>JAUCMT010000051.1:9023361-9035751 GCA_032357475.1 Enteromius thamalakanensis
ATTAAAAAGAAAAAGTGAAATATAACATGGTCCTAAGTATTCAGACCCTTTGCTCAGTATTTTGTAGAAGCACCCTTTTGATCGAATAGAGCCATGAGTCTTTTTGGGAAAGATGGATCTGGATTTTCACAGCTGGATTTGGGGATCCTCTGCCATTACTGCTTGCAGATCATTTCCAGTTCTGTCAGGTTGGATGGCAAACATTGGTGGACAGCCATTTTTAGGTCTCTCCAAAAATGCTCAATTTGGTTTAAGTCAGGGCTCCTGAGCACTCTGGAGAAGGTTTTGGTCCAGGATATCCCTGTACTTGGCCGCATTCATCTTTCCCCCAATTACAACCAGTTGTCCTGTCCCTGGAGCTTAAAAAAAAAACACCGCATGATGCTGCCACCACCATGCTTCACTGTTGGGACTGTATTGGACAGGTGATGAGCAGTGCCTGGTTTGCTCCACACCGCTTAGAATTAAGGCCAAATGTTCTATCTTGGTCTCATCAGACCAGAGAATCTTATTTCTCACCATCTTGGAATCCTTCAGGTGTTTTTTAGCAAACTTAATCCAGGCTTTCATGTGTCTTGCACTGAGGAGAGGCTACCTCTCTCACCAAGGCTCTTCTCCCCTGATAGCCCAGTTTGGCCAGCTCTAGGAAGGGTTCTGGTCCCAAACATCTTCCATTTAAGGATTATGGAGCCACTGTGCTCTTAGAAGCCTTAAGTGCAGCAGAAATTGTTTAGTAACCTTGGCCAGATCTGAGCCTTGCCACAGTTCTGTCTCTGAGCTCTTGAGGCAGTTCCTTTTTGACCTCATGACCTCATTTGTTCTGACATGCATTGTGAGCTGTAAGGTCTTATATAGACAGGTGTGTGGCTTTCCTAATCAAGAGCAATCAGTATAATCAAACACATCTCAAATGAACTCAAATGAAGGTGTAGAACCATCTCAAGGATGATCAGAAGAAATGAGAAACAACTCAGCACCTGAGTTAAATATATGAGTGTCACAGCTGACACTCATACACAGGGTCTGAATATTTAAGACCATATGATATTTCGGTTTTTCTGTAATAAATCTGCAAAAATGTTGTTAATTCTGTGCTTTTCTGTCAATATGGGGTGCTGTGTGTACATTAATGAGGGAAAAAAAATTAACTTAAATTTTAGCAAATGGCTGCAATATAACAAAGAGTGAAAAATTTAAGGGGGTCTGAATACTTTCCGTACTCGCTGTATATATAAACATTAATTAATTAATTACACACAAACACACACACACACACACACACACACACACACACACACACACACACATATATATATATATATACTGTTATATTTTTTTAGCTGCTTTAAGGTTATTGTTATATCACAATGTGGTTTAGTTCAGAATTTTTTTTTTCTTTCTTTTTTATAAAAAAGTGTTATTGTTCCGAACTTAATGGCTCGGGAGAAAAACATTACTGGGTGATCATCTTTGTCTTTAAATATACCTCTCAAAATTCCTTATGAACAATATAAGACCGATGAGAGGCTTGTTGACTTACAAAGGATGTGTATTTTATAAACCAGGTAATTTGGCTTGGGAAGAATCTAATAATTGTCTTGATAGTCAAATCTCTGCTCATGGACATGTGAGACAGCTGTGGTCGGTTTCTCGGGAGACAAATCTGAGATGCGTGAGATTTTAGCTGAAATTCCCATTTGCTGTAGATTTAATCTTGTATAGTCTTTACGAGAAATAATTAAAACATTAAAAAGATATCATCTGTGGGTTTTCTCTACATTTCCCTTATGGGAGGATTTAGGACAGTAACATAGTACTCGTTTAAACTGAAGCTGGATACACACTCCAACTTGTACGTCTTTTATAAATGGTTTATTTGTTTCTATGGCAGGTATCCCATCAGCCTCAGGAGTCCAAAGAGGAGGCTGAGTCAGGACACTCAGAGGATGACTCAGCACTCTTGTCCTCAATTTGCTATCAGGCCCACTCGAGATCTTGCCTCCTGACACCCTCGGCTCTCAGCAGACCTGGCTATACAGAAACTGAGGATAGGAGGACCAATCAGCTGCCTGACACCTCCAGACTCCATCCTCAAGACACCCCCAAACCACAGATCAACAGAGGTAAAGTCTGCTGTTTATGAATCCGTCCAGTCTCCCGGTGTGTGTGTGTGTATATATATGTGTGTGTATATATATATATATATAGTGTGAATTATTATATATATTTTTTTTTTTTCAGATAAAGAATGTATAATTCCTTAGTCATGGAAAATTGATGCTGATCTTTCTTTTGCCAATTTGAGCATAAATGGTTTTATTTGACTCTGGCATCACATTCACTGTACACTGGTTTACAGTAAGACATTGCATTCACTGAGGAACGAGGAAGTTTTAATAAGTTTATAAAATAATCTGTTATTGCGTCCTCATCAGAACCTTTCAAAAAATAATTGTCAAGATCATATTTCACCCCAAAATAACAGCAGTGAATAAATTATATTTTTCTTAAAAAAAAAAACTTTTTTTGTTGAACATACTATAATATTGTAGAATGTAGAACAACTATAATATTGCAATAGTATAACTCTTGTTTTACTGTAATGCAGTCTTCATTTACTTTACAGTACAGGAAATGAAAATTGGAGGGAATTATAAAGGGTTTATTTTCATACCAGGTCACTTTTAATTTTTATTATTATTATTTTGGGGTTAAATACTAGACATTTTTTGTCGACCTTCACAAGATCACCATTTTACAAATAAAAATGAAATTCGATAAATAAGAACAAAGTCTTTTTACTGGAAGCGTTATGATCTGCCAGATTTGTTTTTTTTTTGTTTGTTTGTTTTTTACAACAGGAGTAAAGAGTTATAAATGTCTCTAAAATATTATAGCTCATTTCCTTGGTTGCTCATTTGTTTGAAATCTCTTCTAGCTTATTTTAAAAACGATATCTTGATCATCTCCTGGGTGGTTTTTAATGACCATTTGTTCTAAACACTATCCTGGTGTCGTGAATCACCTCAACAGATGTTATGACTCACTCAAAAAGCTCAAATTACGCCATCCAGTGTATGTTATTACGAATTACAGCTTAACAGAATCTATCGACGCCCCCTGCTGGACACACACATGAAATGTAACCTATAAACTCTCGCGTTACCTAGGCCAGGTAAGGTTAAATGAGCACTTTTTGAACATCTAAGATCATGCAGTCCGCATGTTGTTCTAATTCGATGCTTGTGAAAAAGTAATTAAACCGTAGAATGTGTGGATGATTTCATGGGAATGTTTCATCAGTGGGAGCGTTTAACTTTGTAGTGGGATCAAGAGCGTGTAAGTCACGGGAATGTGTGCGAATTGCGTGTATGCTCATCCTGGCATGTGCGTAAAAGCAACAGCTTCCCACAGCTGCTCGCTTCGTCTCTGCATGCACGCGTGTGTGTGTGTGCGCGTCCCTTCTCTTCACCTTCAGAGGGAAGGACACACATTCCAGCGCTGCTTCCCGACTCTGGCCCTGGGCGACGCTCGGCCGGAGCTGATAAGTGACAGGCCCCCCAGCCTCCGCTCGGTCCCCCTTCCCACCTCCCCCTGGCAGCCGTGACCCCCCCGCGGCCTGGCTCAGCGCACAGACGTGCCGCTCCGGAATTCTGCCCTCTGCCCCACTTCTAACCCCCCTCTCTCGTTCTCAGAGGTGGGGGCATTTAAAGAGATAGCGTGCTTTTTAGCGGCTCATCTGTTCTGTCTGCATATGGTGACTGTGAAATTGGAAACATCCCGTTGAATGCGTTCTCGCTTTCACGGACACGCTCGGCAGTTATTGACAGCGCAAACAGAGAGCGTTTTTCGTTGCGATCAGGTGCTTACAGGCTTTGTCACAAGTGATTGCACGGTGGGGCTGGCGGGGGCAGCTCTGGCCGGCCTGGACAGAGTTTGGTTTCAGCTTCTTTTTTTTTTCTTTTTTTTTTGATGTGACAGCTCTGTGAAAGCGTCTCAGGTTCGGAGAGGTGATGGGAGAATGGAAAACGGCAAACGGCGGCGAGCGATGAGGGAGAGAGGTGTAGTTGTTACGCTGGTGTCAGCTAACAGCGGGGAGTTTGTGTGTGTGTGAACAGAGTCACGGACAGGCACGCAATCACACATGCGTGTGTTTGTAGGACACGGAACGGACTACTAGTGGGGCGTGGAAAATGCGGTGGAACAAACAGCTTTAGATCACGAGTGTGACTCTGAGTGTGTGTGTGTGTGTGTGTGAGAGAGAGAGAGAGAGAGAAGAGAGAGCGCCCCGCACGCATGTGTGTCCGCTTCAGTCGCTGGAGCCTATCCAGGGTTTCCGTGGCGACCACACAACACAGTCAGACAATCAGTGGCAGGCCCACGCAGTGCGGCGAGAGGACATTAACACAGGAACCACAGGTCAGGGGCCACAGGGAGGGAGGAGGGAGGAGGGAGGGAGGAAGAGAGAGAGGAAGGGAGGGAGGGCAGAATGAAGAAGATGGGGCAGGACTTGAGAAGCCTGACTTAAATAAGTGTATGTCATGAAATCCTTCAAACACATCTGGGTCATATTTCATCCCCAATGTATTTTTGAAGGGAATTTTCTGGACAATCAAGATTTTATTTGAATACTTTATCATAGGGCTGTGCAATTAATCGCAATCACAAAAAAATGACACAAATAAATTACCGATGCAATTACCTATCATATTTGCACAGATATGATGCATGCGCACATTGTCAGTAAATGTTATTTCATTCATTGTGAAATGTTTTGTTATACGCTTCTTATGCACTGAATAAATTTAGAAGGTATGTATGAAGATTGTTGGAAAAAGCAAAAACTGTTGCTTAAATCGCAACATTAGTTAAAAAAAATTGCAATATGATTATTTTGTCCAAATTGCACAGCCCTATTTTATTAGTATTAATATTATTATCACCATATTAATTATCAAACATACACAGTAATAATGTTTAAAAATTGTAATGATTTTAAAGTCTTGAAATATTAAATCGATCAATAAAAACAAATATAATGTAATAGAATGATAAAATACTAAAACTCTAATGGGAAAATAGATGATTAATAATAATAATAATTGTTATAATAATGGGAAAAATTCTGGAATGTTTAAATATAACAATATAATATAATAATAATAATAATAATATATATATATATATATATATATATACTAAAATAATATTCTATCTATCTTTCTATTTATCTAATAATAATAATAATAATTGTTATTATTATTAAAAAATTAGAAAAACATCACAATTATTTATTGTGATTTTATGTTATTTATATATTTGTATTATCTAGATAATATATATTTTTCAAGATAATCTTCTGGACAATCAAGATTTTATTTGCCTTCTTTATTATTATTTTTATTATTATTATTAAACAATTAGAAAAAACATCGCAGTTAATCCATTTCTTTTTTAAAACACAATTAAAAACATTATTACTGTTAGAAATGTAATTTTTTTTTTAAATTTTTGTTTGTTTACTAATTCGAAGGTTTACTTATTTTAAAATATTTAATTAATTCTTTTAGGACCCTTAAGATATTGCATTGCATTATTAAGACATCTTTCTAATAAATAAGCAGTCTTATTACTCTTTAAAATAAGTGTTTTAAATGGATATAAATATCTGTTGTATCATCTTGATTTTTGTACATGATTTTATTTATTTTGTCAAATGCAAATTTACCCAAGTAATAGTTTAATGACAGAGATAAGGGAGAAAAACAAGGGCATAAAAATGAGATTTAGTTAGTGTCTGTGTTTTAAGGTTTTGTTTTGTGATTCAGTACTGGGACATTTCCACTGACTTATCCACATGTGGGTTCGTGTCTTTAACCAGGGTGTGTGAGTGTGTGAAGATGTGTTTTGAGAAAGAGTTTGCGAGGGGGGTAAAATGTGTGTCATAGTTTGTGTGTGTAAAGGAGAAGGGGTATATGTGTTTGTGAGAGCGAGCGAAAGAGAGCGAACGCACTCACACATCTGTGTCCCCTGGGGACGTGGCTAAAAATAAGCAGCTCCTCAAGCCTTCTGGTGTCTGAGCAGCGTCTGTCTGCTCTCCGCCGCCATCCCTGCGGCCCTCCTCTCCTCATCTTCCATCCCTCCATCTCTCAATTACACACACACACCGTATAACCGCACACTCTTACGCACCCATAAGTGTGTACACAAACACACACACACACACACCAACTACACCCAGCTGCGTCCCTGCTCTACTTCCTGCGCCGACGACCTCCGGTCTGGCAGTCTGCAGCCCATGAAAAAAGAGCCAGAGACACTGAAAAGGGGCGGGGAATAAAAAGGATAGAAGAGAGTGCGAAGAGAAGCGAAAAAATGAGTGGGGGAAAAGGGCAGAAGAGAAGTGTGAGAATGTTTTGAAGTTGTCACCTACAAAAACAGACTTTGAAGGTCACAAGTCCTTGTCTCATCGCGCTCTCTCTCTCTCCGTTTGCAGGTGATTTCCGAGTGGTCGCTGCCTCTAAACGGGCGTTTTCTGTGGATGTGGGGTCTGAGGTAGTTGAGGAGAGCTGTTTGGGACGGGGACGGGTTGCTCAGCTCATGAAAACCTTTAGTGTGTCCAGTGAGTCTCCGCACTCCCAAACACCACCCCGTGGCAACAAACCTCCAATCCCGGAAAAGCCAACCCACTTGAGGCCCCGCCCTTCACCCTCTCTCAGGTAAACAAGGGACCAACCCCAAGGGACGCAAGCCAGGGGTCTTCTTCAATGGCTACATTTGAAGGGTGTGGGTGCTTAGCCTCTCTCAGGAACTTGAATGTTTTGTTACCAAAGTGACATAAAGTAAAATTGCAATATTGTTCCTCCTATTTTTATTTTTTACATGGTATGAGTGTTTTGTAAAACTATCCAGCAGGAATGAAACATCAGTCATATTGCTACATGGCTTTCAGCAGTACTGTTGACCTGGCTGTATCAATAAACTGCACTCGGATGCATGTTTACAAGTGCGTTTCTGTTTTAAAGGTTCACATGAAATCTTAATCACTAGTATAAGATTGAGTAAACTCCAAACAAAACCAAATCATGCTTAACCAAACTCAACCCATTAGTCTGTTTTATATGTTTTGCTTCCTTGCATCATGAAAGCTGGAGCATGTATGAAGGTATAAGTGATCCAACGATATGTTTTTGCTTTGCAAATATCTAGAGGGCAGGGTGGCCAATATTATGCCCATATTTACTGTAAATGACAAGTTCTATATAGCAATTAAGACGAATAGAAAATGGCTAGATTGAACTGCACACACGTTTTGCACAGTATTTACTACACTAAAAATATCACAAAGAAGGTTACATTTCGGAACTATCATGGAATGAGCAACATTGCCAAATATCTGATATATATAAGTGCTGTTTTTTTCATAGCCGTACCTTTACTTTGAGGTTGATGGACTTGTATTAAAAATGTTCCATTTTTGGTATTCAGGTCAGTAGGGCAGCAGTCACTTTTTATGTATTTTGTTTTCTCACGGTCACATTTGCTTGCACTTAATTCTGTTCGTTACGTGTTGTGATCTGGAAGAGTTTATATAATTACTCTGTATAAAGCTTGAATGTCCTGTCCACACATTCAGGATAAGTGTGGGATATTGCCTCTGTAATAAAATGATCAAACCTCCTTCGGCTTCTGGTTACAATTTTATCCTCAGTGGCTTGACAGGCTTCAGGCTGTGTTTATGTTCAACATGTGCTTATGACAAGCATTTACTGGAGTCATCTGAGGTCAAGTCATGCAGCCAAGAACATTTCATATCCTCTTCACTGCACATCTAACCAGAATATATAATGGTTTTTGTGTAATAAATTACTGTAAATCATGCATGAACGGGCTTACAAGTTGTATAGATTGTAAATATTGCGCACATCAAAAGCCTTTTAGCTGCTTTTGGTAGTCTGGCTATAGAGTGAGCTCTTCTCTCGGATGCCCCCTGCTTGTTGATCACAATAAAACAGAGAAAACGAGTTTAAAAAAAAATAAGTGAGGGTATCAAGTTAGATAAAAGTACACAATAACACTTAATGTTTGTAATAAATCGTGAGGGAGTTATTAAAACGTTTACATTGGACTGTACTTGTTATCACTAAAATCTACTTACAGTAGGACTTACTATTTAAGAGTATGCTGGCAAACAAATGCCTCTGCCTTCGGTCTTAAAACTCTTGAATTATTATGATTATGTTGGAAAATATGTGTCGGGCACGTTTCCAAATTAGAATTATGCTAGTTTTTCCTAATATTTTAAGCACACGTGATGCTTCTTTGAGTTCGTCTTTATTTTTCCTAAGTGTGTGACATCATCTAGATGTTTGAGTGCATCATAGGCCCTGTGTGATCTTACACACTAGCTCATTAACCACTCAAAAGATGTAGGCAAATGGAAACGCAGTTGGCGCGCAGTGCTGCAACAGTGGATGCAACAATAGTATCGGCTGTTGTCCTATGCACAGAGACATCGGTGAGTTGTTTCCAAGCAAGTGCGGGAGGCCCCTGGCAAACAGAACCCCCCCACCCCCCTGCAAAGCCTGGCCACTGCAGACAGGGCCCTCTGATGAGCAATAAAAAGGGGCCGTTGTTGCCGCTGCCGTGGAGGGAAGATGAGACGGATGCTTCTGTTTTTCTCTCCATGCATCTATCTCCTGATGCCTACAGAAGGAAAAAGAAGAAAGAAAGAGAGGAAAGGAAGCAAAGCGTGGCGTTCTGGGGTGTTATCCCCCCCCCCCCCCACCCTTCTACCCCAGAGGAGCTGTGTTGAGGAGAAGAGAGGGGGCCTGGGCCATGTGATAGGGAGAGCATGCGGGCACGGTTCGGCCCCCAGGCAGAGGGAACGGGGTCTGCTGCATGATTAATCTGGCTGAGGGCAGGAGGACCGCCACAGGCCTGCCGCATTAACTCCCTGCTCTCCCACCACACACACGCACAAACAAAAAACACACACCCACAGAAAATCTGGGTTGATGGCCAGTACGTGAGCCAGTGTGTCCACCTGCAGCAGAGGCAGGGTTAGTTTGTTTGGAAAGTGGAGCGAGCTTTTGTTTTTGCCACAGGCTCAGTCTCGCCTCTGTCACATGAGAGGCTGCACGCGGGAAGTCACAGGGATGTTTGTCTATTGACATGCTGCTTGGACATGGTCACTGGATGTTAAACTTGTGCCTCGGAGCAGATAAGAACATCCCAAAAGAAGAATAAGACAAGAAGAGGTCTATTAAGGATATCCTAGTATTCAGTAAGGCGGTCATTTTTGATATGGTTCTCCATTTATCTCTCACTGCTTGTCTTATTCTACTTTTCATGCAACTGTGTTCTGTGTTGAATGAGTTTCATTACATATAAACTCACATTAATGATACTCAACAGGTTGTTCTGATGGTTAATTGAGCTCAGACTAGTTCTCAGTGCACATATGCAGCGGTGGAGCTCTTCGGTCATTTGCTGAGACTCTGGCCAGCTCCAGGTCCAGGCAGACAGAGGGTTAAACTCCTGCAGTCCGCGCCGCATTAACTGGAAAGGAATGAAGTGTCAAGCGTGTTCTCACCGCAGCGAAACGGTCGAAACCCTGCCCCCCCCCCCACACACACACACACACAGTCATCCACCCCCCACCCCCAGCAACCTCCCACAGCCGTGACCAAATTATTTCCTAGCCTCCCGAGATTCGCCTCGCCAGGCAAAAATCTGCAGCGCAGCCCTGATTCAGTGCACAAACACGCAGCCTCCCTCGTCTCTCAACGCCTCTGTGCCGCCACTTTGAAGAAAATGGGCCTCCTTTTTTTAACGGGCCTCCGTTAGGACAGCTCCGTCTGTTTACACTCGACAGATTTAAATGCTCCCAAAAATGGCACCCACAAACAACTTGGCTTCCTCAATGCGTGAGGGCCAGTTCAAGAGCTCGCTTTTTGTTCACCCTCCCTGTCTTTCTCTCCCTCTTTCAATTTCACTTTTTCTCAGGTTTGGACACACATAAGCAAGAAAACCCAAAAACTCCAACTGATAGTAGTTTTGAATTTTAACAGTAGAGGTGGGAAACACAGGGTATGTGTGTGTGTGTGTGTGTGTGTGTGTGTTTGGTGGGGGGGCGTTGTACAGTGAACCCCACCAGTCCACACAGCCCTGCCAAACTGCTTTAAAAAAACCCTGTTTTATTTATAGTGCACTGTATCCATGGCAACCAAAGAGGTCAGGCAAGCCAGGCCTATGCTTCACCCTGCTCTAGGGATTAGGATTTCACAGAGGTTCTCTGATGTGCAGAAGGTGGGCTGGAGCTGCTCACCAACTGAACGCCATTGACTAGTGGGAAAGCAGAACTCTCCGGAGTCCTGAGGAGAGGTTGGAGCGCTGCTGTGGGAATTCTGAGGAGAGAGAGTGGGTGGGGAAGATGGGGGGCTTCAGCAGACTCACGGAAATGGAGAGAAGTGTGATGCCAACCTTAATGAGCTGGTCTAGGCTCTGGAGAGCAAGCCGGTAGTGCTCGATTGGGGTTGTTTTTGCTAGTTCTCACTGATACCCAAACCAACTGATACCCAATCCAACTTTAAGGCTGTTGGCAAAAGCAAAGCCATAAATATTTACCACAAAAATTGCTTCCAAGCAGTCTTGTCAAAAGTACAGACTTCGGTACCAGTCGATACTAAAAAAAGTTACAAATGTGATGATGCCAGTAAGCATTTTGAGCACTGTTGAGCAGATTCCTGAGCACTTCTGATTGGGCATTGTGGTCATGTGCACAACAGATCTGACTCTGATTGGGCACAATGATCATCACTTTATGCTCTTCACCTCTTTACTCATCAACATATCTGATATGAGCGAGTGAACACAATGAACAATCGGAGGTGTTTAAGAATCCTTTTTAAAAAGCTAGTAAGAAATGCTGGTTTCACATTTTCAATTTCGAAGTCAGTACTTTTGATGACACTAGTTTCAAGAAGACAAAAACTTGCAGTGATTTCAGATGGATTTGTGACAATAGTGTCACAGGTGAAAGGAGTTCAGAAGTGGAGAGGTTGCAAGAAGTAGCAATTTGGGATCAATCAAACAGTCCTCAATTCCAATATAACATGCAACTATTTAAAAAAAAGCTATTTACAATTTTGTCTAAAGTCCTGAGCTATCTAAGGTCATTAGCCCATTACTCATAACAGAAAAATGATAGGTGGCAAACTCTCTAAAGCGGAAGATTTTTGTGGCCTTGTTATTTTCATCCCAGGCTCTGCGTGCAGGAGCCGTTCCAAATCTGTGCGTGGGAGCCAGTTGGAGTAGACCAAAGAGAGGGAAAGAGAGAGAGAAAAAAGAAAGAGATTTGGAGGGGGTGCTTTGACATGCTCTCCAAGAACGGCACCGCTTGAGCATGTGGACTTCCGGATCCCTCCCGGAGTGCACGCAGTCAGCGTTGCTAGGAGACAGACTTCCGTGGGGTTGGTGGAGGATGACGCCTGGCAGGGTAGGAGGTGGAGTACGATTGTACGATTGGCCTCCACTCTTTTGGTTGGAACGAACTCAGTCCGCAACTCTTCCACAGTATGGTCATTTCTATAACCACCACACCTGTGATGCCACCCCCAATCTCAAGGGGGTGCCACCAGCAACTGTGGTTGCACAGCTTGTAATGCAAACACAGGCATGTGACCACCACTATGAGCATGGTTGCCAGGAGACCAGAGGTGTTAGATGTAGAAGGTTTGCGCTGTTGCCAGGAGATAGTGGTTCTGACTCCGAGGGAGACTTGGGGCTCTCAGGGGGCTGGCGTCGCCAGTGGGACGAGGGCTGGCGTTGCTAAGAGATGCCACTGGTCAGCGAGAGTTGTGTGCTGGAGAGGAGTTACGGGGACAAAAGACCTTATGCATCAATGGGCATCACACTGAGGAAAAGTGTGTGTCACATTGGTGACTGGGAAAAGCTGAACAGGCTAAAAGGGTGACAATACGCCACAACTCATTATAATACACTGCAGTAAACTTCAGAACACAGTGAGACATCTGTATGCATAAACAAATTGCTCATTATCACAGCTTACCACTGAAGAGTTCCTACCGGTGAGGCACAACAGCTTTTACCAAGATTGTCAAGACTGCATCTGATGCACACACTTGAAGATTTCAGAGGTTTGTTTTAAAGGCTGGGACACACCAAGCCCACTTCAAAGAACTAGCAGTGACGAAAGCCGTACGCATAGACTCTCTCCCATCTAGACCTAAAAACTGCTTTTGAACACACCTCACCAACTGCAAACTATTACGTCTTCTCTGCTTGCGTGCATAGACTGTAAAAAATATGGACGTAGTGTCCGTGACGTCACTCGTAGGTTTCTGAAGAGCGTTTTTGAAGCCTAAA